>JANAVB010044911.1:0-12326 GCA_029216955.1 Iris pallida | reverse complement strand
AAGAGGTGTACCATGAACCACTGCTTTCAGATCATCTGTCACCCATCGTCCAATTGCAACGATTTCCTTCGGATCCATCCAATTTAGCAACTTACATTTTTGGTCTTTCAACAAACGACGACTACTTCCACTATGTGACTACAACAAAGAATGAAAGAATGATATTTGATACTAGTATCATTTGAGATAAAATAGTTTTACTTGTTACTAGTATATCTTACCTGTGGAGTAGTAGATGGAGTTTTTGAAACGATATTTGGTTTATTTGATTTTACATTCTCTACATCATCGTTCTTCGCATCAGTGTTCTCTTCACCACTATTGTTCTCCTCCTCGTCTGTGTTCTCATCGCTACCATCTTTATCGTTATTCACCTCATCCTTTTCCTATAGGGAATAACCATTTTAGTTAGAAAAAATCGAAGTTCTCCTCATGTCAAATTGAAGAATTCTGCTGAGAAGTAGACTTCTTACTTGACTTTTCATTAAAGTATCAAGCAATTGGTTTCGTTGTTCAAGTAACTTCGATATTGAGTTAATTTGCCCTTGCTTTGTCTTTAGGACACGGACCCTCTCTTTTCTGCGTTGTATAAGATAAAATCCACTTGCAATTTATAAGTAGAGAAATAAAAATTTGAAACAAATAATTGTGTTACACGTACCAATATTTCATCCACAATGCGAGCAAATCCTTTTCGACTTCCAAGGTAAGGCATAGTTTGTTTCTCTCTCATTTGCTTGAACTTTGTAGACTTCTCCTATGTACACTCACATGCATTTTATTAGATAAAAACAAAGACTTTATATAAAACATTCAAAATATAACTGAAGTTGCATAGAATAGAGATATGCATAGAACAGAGCAATCCTGTGTAGTGAGTGAGGTTACTGCATGGATAGAATTTGCACATTACAGTGCAATAACTGCAGCAGTAGCAGCTACACTGGATAAAGGGGACTATAGGGGTATGTGCACCCTACAGTCTGTCGTGCAGCAGTAGCAGCTGCACTGGATATATGGTAAAATAGTTATATAGTAGAGCACAGTTTTTATTTCTCTTGCAGTTGTTTGATAAATCTTCAAAGGGCAAGTTATCTGAAGGCAATTACAATAGAAACTTAGTAAAATGATAACTCAAGAATTAAGGACAATGTGTATTGTAGCTTGAAAATATTTTACTATCACCTAAGAATCCATTAATATCAATAAGCCATTCTTCTCTCAGTTTGAGAAAGTGAACGAAGATATAGCTAGGCCGGAGATATGAACACACAAGTGACGAGCATAACATACCAAACATGACAAAGTCTGACAGATAACTTGCATAACATTCTTGGAATCGTCCATCCTTCTGACAGATACCTCACAAGTGACGAGCATAACATATCCATAACATATACATTAATATCAATAAGCCATTCTTGGAATCATCCATCCTTCTTCCATCAAAAATCAGGTATTGACTATCAGCAGGGTAATTCCAAACATGACAAAGTCTGACAGATAACTTGCGAACATGACAATTCCATCAAAAATCAGGTATTGACAATCAACAAGTGTAATTCCAAACATGACAAAGTTTGACATAAAAAATTCCAAACATGACAATTCCATCAACATTAGGTCCTAAGAATCCATTAATATCAATAAGGTATGTTGAACGAATACGAATACTGTCGCAGAAAGAAGAAAATATAGCCAAAATAATGAAATTTTAAACTGTAATTAGAATGTAAGAACGAATACGACTGAACCGAAGCGTTATCTTATATTGTTTTGTGCATCTTTTCTTTTTACGAATACTTCCCAATCTACTGGGTCGACGTCATTCGACTTTTTCTTCAGAAATTTTTCCAATTTTGATTTGTTTTTTCTACCTAGTGTTCGACATGACAAAAGGTTGAACAAACTTTTTATATATTAAACGTAAAAAAGAGTACAATCGATTCTGATGCGAAGAAATCTAAAGACAAAAGTTTCTGGAAAAGTGTAATGGTGGAGATCGAGCACTGCAGTGGCTCCTTTACTCTGTTGATGATCCGATGATGATATGAGACTTGCTTTGACTTTCTGGTGCCTTCGATGGAACTCTAGGGTTGCCGATCAGGAGGACGCCGAAGTTAAAATTTTTGATAATTTTGTGGATCTTCTTCTCCTTGTCAATCATGTTGTTGGGGGATAACCTCTCCTATTTATAGGGGAGTAGGGCACATATGCGATATGCAATAGGGTTTCAAGATATGAAGGAATCTGTCGTCCTTAAATGATACGGGCTTCTGTGGCACTGACACGTGGCGGGTGTTGAGATTTCTCTCAAACGAGATCTCTGGTGGTTATCAAAATAACCGAATGAGGTGACATGTGACGTATACCGATTTGCTTGTTCGGATGTAGCCGAACAAATCTTAGGATTTCATCTCAGATTTGGATTCTGTGTAATCTTCGTCCAAGATTTAAATCAATCTGATAAGATATTCACATTTATCAACTTGATCAATCCCAATCCTATCTTTGAGAGAGGCGATTTAAACAAACCGATTGGGTGGGACCATGCATCTGTGCTTCAAGCAAGGCTGGCTGCGCTTATGGGACGACGAGTAGACTTTGATTCTGGAGACGACGGAGCCTCTGTGCTTTAGGGAAATAAGTGGACTATGTTTCGAAGACAACGGGGCCTCTGTGCTTTTAGGGGCAATGTGTAGGTTGTGTTTCAGGTAAAGTCACTGTGCTTTAGGGCGATGAGTAGGCTATGCCATTAGATAGACCATTTTACTGCGCTATATTTTACTGTGCGTTAGAGTAGCAGTTGGGCTTGTTCTGTAGGCAAACGGTGTCTCCCAAGTCTTTGTTGAGAAAAAGGGGCCGTTGAACGGGCTGGGTACTTGGACCAAAGCAGCTGTCTGTGCTTCTGAGAGGGGGATGTACTGTCTGCACCTTGGAAGCAAAGGAACACAGTAGGGTACCTGCGCCTCCGGTTGGAGATAGCTTGGCTTTTAAGTCTTCTTTTCAGGAGAAGTAAATAACTATCTTTGAATGCAGACTCCTTCTTAATTGCTACCGTTAATTGGAGAATTCCATGGAGCATTTGAATAGTTTGGAGACTCACTTGAATAGGTCTGTTAATTGAGACCCATTGTGCCGAGTTCTAGGCTCATCCCATTAATGAGGGAATTTTGACCGTCGGCCAAGTGGCCTATAGTTTGGACCACTTCCGGTCCTATAAAAGGGAAAGTGTTCATCTGAAGAGTCACTATCTTCTTCCTGGCACACTTCACCACTATGTTTGATCCAGACTTAGCTTCAGACGGCCGCTGGCCTTGCATAAGTCAGCTGTTGGTTGGGACTTCTCTCGTTCGAAGGGGCTATGTGCTTGTAGAAGAACTCTCTGTAGAAGGAGCCGTCACTGCTCTTGAGAAGTATCCAAGTATCCTCCCTAAGGAGTTTGACTCTGGGCAACGTCTTGGAGGTTTTGGAGGTCCAAGCTACGGGGTTAGGATTGGTTGCTCATCCGATGAACAGCTGACCATGCTCTGCCCCACTCATTGAGGGCTGCAGGTTTCGCCGTGCTGTGGTCTGGGTATTCTACTATTGTGTATATATTGGAGCCCCAGCTTCGCTTGGCGGCAAGATGATTTGCTCTGACGATATTATGAGTCGACGGGAATGAGACTTTGATGGAGACTGTATACATCTCCTCTGGTCTTTTTGCCCATAATGATCACACTGTGGCGGCTGTACGGTAAAAACGAACCTTCTCATGGATCTATAGGAGTTTCTATTTTCACCTATGTAGCAAAGACTTTGCAATTGATCCCTGTAATTAGGATTCAGGAAGTTTATCTCTTATGTAATTGCGACAAGTTTGTAATAGACCCTTGTAGCCATGATTAATAAAAAGAGTCTTTTCTGAACTTCATTCTGAGAATGTCTCTGTCTTTGGCTGGTCTGTGCGTCTGATCGCCTGCGCCTATGTGAAGCTGGAGGGCAATAAGGGTACCCGCCTGAGCCTATGGATGCTGCATTTTTCATGCTTCTACAAGATCCCCTTCAAAGTGTTTCGAACTTGAGTCAAGCTTAGGATACTTTGAACAGAAGCATGACATGTGTTCCTTTGTAGGCGTGCTGCACATGATGTCTATTGCCAGGGTAGCATTATGCCTAGGCTCTGACATTAAATTCATTGAGCCATCTCCTCCTTAAGCGTGATCATAACTCCTCGTTTCTAGAGAACATTCATCATGACCCTTTTTTGAACCCACGACGTCCGAAGCATTTTGTGTTCTCTTGTCGACGTGGCTGTTCCTATAAGTAGGAATATAAGGGAAAGAAAAAAAAATCTTTCTGTCTTCACCTACTCCTCAGAAGTTTGTGTCAGAGCTCATTCTTCTTTTGAACCCTAGCTTTTTCTGCCATGCCCTCCAAGAAATCAAGAACTCTGAAAATGCCTGCGGCTAACTCCCAGAAAACTCATGGTGAAGCGATTAGTCCTCATTGGTCTGCAATGCCTACAAGGGCTAGTACTCAAATGGCCATAGAGCCGGTAAGGCCGTCTAGGGCCTCCATCGTAGGAAGAGCTGGAGAAGGGGCGACGAGCAGTCGTTAGGTCCAAGGCAAACAGTTGGCCTCTGAGGCCGTCATCGTCGAACGACCTCCCGTCGAAGGGGAAGTACGGCCTACTGTTGTTGGTAAGCACCTGATCCCGATTCTTGATTTACTGTTACATGTGAATGGCTTCCTTTCGGCCATGTCATTTCGAAATGACGTTGACGTTCTTGACTTTTTCGACGTTGTTTTGAAAATGTGCCTACATTGCATTGGCTTTGTCGCTTGAATCTTTAGCCAGCGTGCGGCCCTCACTTCCTATTTTTCTGACATCCATTATGCAATTCTCGTGTCTTTATCTCTTTTTAGGGACATCCTCTTGGCCCTAGCCGTCGGCAGCGAAGGCAACGATGCTAGGGAGGCACTTGCCAAGTCCACTGTGTAACAACTCGCTTCAGATCAACCAAAGGCTCGTCTGGTCATGATTCAGGGGCAGAGGCTCACCTATTTTTGTCACATGATGGACCAAGGCCGGTTGTTAGGTCCTCGTGATGCTGCCAAGATGCTGAAGCCTCGCTTCCTGTTTAGTGACAAGTTGATGCTACAAGATGCGTCGGTCTTAGAAATAACCGAGAATTGGTATTTCGAGGACGGCGGTGGCACTCCTTTGTTCGTACCTTCTGTCTTTCATCATCTTCTGCTTTTTGCCTTCTCTTGTCTGTCTGAAGCGTGTAGCATGTATTAGGATTTGACCCTAGAGTGTAAGGACCTATTGATTGGTCGCATCGAGGGGAAGGTATGCTCCGACCCGAAGGACTGCTTTCGGGCCGTGCCCGAGGGTCTATCCACTATACTACGTCTCCTGTTCCCTGGTCATGTATCTGATGTGTTTGCGGCTGAGGCGCGTCCCCATCGTGCCTTTCTTTTCGCCAACAGACTATTATTTGCCTGCTGTACTTATCCGAAGGGTGGCCTTCATTGGCTGGATCCATCCTGACTTGGAGTGGAAGGTATTGTCTCTTTGGGTTGTGGCAAAGTTTAAGGGGGACCTGAAGAATGCGGGTATTCACCGTTGCGTTAAGGCCACCATGTACGGGATTGCTGTCAACCGTGCTATTTTCTTTGCCCTGCTGGAGATGTTCAACTGTCATACAGGGACATTTTTTACCCTTTGTAGAGAATTGGGCCTGGCTCTTCACGAGATGCGTTATATCTCAATGTTACCATAGGAGTCAGCCTTATGAGGAGCATACTCCCTGTAAGGAGGAGTTTTTCGCTATGTAGACTAAGTATCCTGCCATGATGGATGTTTACAAGGAGCTATTCTGCCACTACCAAGTGTGCAAACACCAGAACAAGGCACAGGACCCACCTCATATCCGGGCTTGGGTTAACTATATTTTTATCCGGCTTTCATCGACGTCGGGGCTGCCTTACTATACCGTGTGCCCAACATGTACAGCTGACGAGGTGGATGACATGATGAGTGCCGCTAGGGTATCGGCTCCATCCGTGGATGCTGGGGGTAATCCTACTTCTGACATTCACAGCTTCTTCAGCCAGAATTTGGGCCCGATGAGCCCCAAAGCGGCCTTGGCTGCCTTCTTGATGGTGTGGCTGCGAAAGGCCGTATTGCTGGGGGGTTCTAGGCCTGCTGGCCAGATCAGCCAGGACCTGATCTTGCCCGCCGTGAAGCTTGCTTTCAGACAACCTTTGGCGTTGTTACTGGCGATGGTGTGTAACGTCCTACGCGGCCTACGGGAGTTTTCCTAGAAAATCCTTAATTATGGTGGAAGCGATAAGGATTTCTCATCAGTCGAGCTCCCCTATCATTACCTAATTGGGTTGGTTAGCTCTGCACCGTCCGGTCTGATAAATCCCAGCACCATCTTGGGATACGAGGCGGGAGATACGATCCTGCGCAATTACGAGAATACGGTGTGGGTTTCCCAGGACCTTTCCACTTGTCGGTGGATGCTGGGTCGATTGGGAGAGTACGCCATCTACAGGGTTGAGTCCTCCTACAGCAGCTTTCATTCAGACGAGGGGTTGGTGGACGAGAACCTGACTTTAGGGGTGTTCTTCTAGTTGCAATCCATTCATCCTTTCCACCTGGTGTACTGGAATCAAAATCGGGTGTTCTTGGAGCCTTATTTGCCCAGTCGCTTCGCTCGCTAATTTGGCTATAGCCAAATGATGATGGGTAGTCCGAGCATCTGTCTTGGCTACGAAGGTGGTCTTTTAGATGGTGCTCGGGCCTGGCAGTATTATAATGCCGGTCGTATAGGCGTAGTCTTCACCACTCCTTCGATACAGGGGGAGGCGAGGCTTCTGTACTATGCTGCCCAGCTTTACTGTGTCTACAACACTTTCTTGTCGGAGTACGATCGTCAGCGGAGTCCGCTCAAGGGGATAAAGTTTAAAACAACTCCGTCACCATTTCCGCTTCCCCACGAGCCGGCGCCCGCTGAGAGCAAAGCCAATGATGGTTCTAGCTCGTCTGAGGAAGAGAGAGAGGAGGGGCGACTCTTCGATGACCTACGAAAGTGTCCAATCTTGCCTGAAGAGATCTTCCCTCCTGCACAAAAATCTTGAATAGCTTCTGCCCCCGTGAAGGGTGTAGCGACTCGTTATATTGGATCCTCCTTGGGGGTAAGTTCTTCTGCTCTTTGAGCTCACCCATTCTTTTGTATCTTATGATTGCGTGGTTTGAGCAGGTGGAACCCTCATGGTCAGAGCGGCTCAGGGGGCTTTCTGAAGAACCTGTGCCTTATGTGCCTCGAGACGTGGAGACAGAGGAGGGGGACGCTGCTGCTGCTCGCTCTGACTTGGAGGAAATTCCTCCTCCTGCTCCTTTTGACTATATGCTGCAGAGGTCTTCGGACTTGCCAGCTTTGTCTTCTCCGAAGATTGGCGCAGAACCAGCTGCAGATGAGGGCGTGGTTGATGTAGTGCCAACCGGATGAGAAGTATTGGGGTCTGCCCCGTGGAGCCAATATGGAAGTCGGTGATCTGGCCATCGATCAGACAATTAATGACATAGCCATTGGAGTAAGGGCATAAGAATTATCGCAGGACCAGTCTCAACGGTTCGAGTGGTTAGAGAGACAACTGTGCCTACCGGACCATCGAGTGTCCCATCAGTGGCTCCTCCGATGTCTGTTCTGGTACAGGGGAGAGTTCGGCTGCTGCCTTCGTCCTTGGGCCTTGGGTTGCGGCTTCTCCCGTGACTCCGATGAGCCTTACTGATGATGATTTATTCTGACGCTCTCTTGGGAACCATTCGTCATGTTTTATCGCATGGTCTAGAGGACGCCCTGCTGTATAATCACTCGCTCAAATGTGCCCGCCCTGTAGTTGAGGATGCACTAGTAACCCTGTACTATTAACTGGTGTGCAGGGCGAAGGCGGATGCACTAGCCAACCTAATAGACCTATTACCTTGGAGTTGCAAAACCTTGAAAGCGGCATCCCGATAATGGTTACTGAGGAGTTGGAGAAGATTGCCTCTGCTATCTCCCAGTACGAGCAGCGGCGTCAGGACTTGCAGGATCGCCTCACAGAGGTTGAGGTCGAGCTTAGCCAGGTGACTGGCACTGACGAGGTTCGAGCCCGTCATCATGCGGTCATAGAATCGGAGTACTGAAAAGGTGCACGGCCCTGACCCTGGAACTGTCTCTGCTGGTGCTCCTGCTGAAAGTGCGGCCTCTTGGCCGGTCTCCGCTACCACTGGCTCCCTGAGTGTCTCGCCCCCTCTTGAGCCTCAGCTCAAGATCATCCTCTACTGCTAAGGCACCCACCAAGATCTCCTCAAAAGTGGCGCCACAGGCACTCTTGGTATAGGACTTCACCTCCTTGACCAGTTCCTTCCTGAACCTCTCGGCCTTCGTCACCTCGGATAACCCCTCAACAAACCTGTCCAGATGGCAGAACTCCCCAGCATACTCCTCGACAGTCTGATTGCCCTGTACTAAAGCCTCGAACAGAGTCTCGAGGGCACCAAGCGCTGCATCTGGAAAAAACTTCTCATTGAACAGCTTCTTAAAGGCTGCCTATGTCTGCCCATCCGTACCAACCCTCGGGTCGGTCTGGTACCACGTGCGGGCCAGATCCTGCATCATACTAGTCATCGCCTCGATCTGTAGCCTCGCTGGAATCTCTGCCAGTCTGAAAATCTCCTCTGTATGCTTAATCCACTCATCAGCGTACAGAATGCCCTCTGTACCCCTGAAGTCCCGCGGGTGCATCTTCTGGAAGTCCTGGATGCCCTTCTCCCTCGGCTGATGCAGCTGCTGAACTGCCGGGGGCTGAGCTGCTGCCCTCTCAACTGTCGTCAGGGCCAGATCGATGTCCCGACTGAACTCTGTCGTCTGACGCTGCTGCTGGACCGGCTGGGCCTCCATGAACTGCTGGAAGAAATTGAACAGCTGGACTGCGTCAACGGTTCCCGAAGGTAGCTGCTGCTCCTGGAGCATCTCTGGAATCATCGGGCTCGGCCTGTGCACTGCTGGTGGAGGGGCTCCTCCGAACGCAGCTGAATCACCCACCCTAGCTGGCGTGACTAGGCTGCGGTACCGTGGGCTGGCTGCTGAGGATGAGAGGTGGCAGACCTCTCATCAGTGTCCCCCTGACCTGGGCGATGTGATCTAGTCTCGACCATCCTGGAGACAAATCAAACAAGAGACAATTTCTGAGAATGAGTCGAAATAGCAAAGGAGGACAGTTTATATTCAAGGGAAGACAATAAGCAGCAAATTTAGATAAAAGGAATCTGATTAATAGTTTTTCCTAATGTGATTAAGTACCTTCAAAATATCCTAATCCTACTGTAGGCTGCAATGATACTCTAGTTCGAATACCACCGCAAATCTAGAACCTGCATGGGCCACCACTAAAAATATGTCACGACCCGCACCCAGTATAGGGGCACGAGAAGTGGGTATGTCAAGCCTACGCTGCAGTGTCGACGGTAGAACGCTGTCCTAGGTCTCAACATCTAACACAGTATAAGTATAACTGCACAAGATATACTCTTCGCACGGAGGAACAATAATATGGTACATCTCAATCACAATCTAAGGTAGAAATAGCACGATATCATAGATATAAAAATCTCAAAGAAAGTACAAACAGAAAGGGAAATAAGTCTAAGTGTCTAAACGACACAATAATAATACATAATACAACTCAAATCCCAAATGACAACATAAGTAAGATAAAGCCTAACTAAACTAGTCTAGGCAGTAGGGGTGATAACATCAGCTAGAGCTGGGTCCTCCTGAGAGTCCAGCTCGTAAGTGTCGTCTAGGGCTGCTCCATAATAGGTGGTACAGAAAGCCTCATCCTCATCCTCTGTAATATATCAACAGATACAGTCAAGACAGGAACGAGCACAATACATCTCATGCAGTTCATATCATGTCAGAAGATAATAAACATGCAATAGAGTAAGATGCATGAATAACTGAAGGAATGTACATGAAGTAAAAGAGATAACTGTAATGGAAATATCTACTATAAGTAGAGAACTATCAGTTACTAGTGATTCAGAGTACAAGATAGACATGTGAACAGCTGGAGGTGATTCATGGCTATACTACAGAGTTGATTCATGACTATACTACTTTAGAATTATTCACATGACTATTTGTACTCCCCCATCTCCAATCAATACACAAGGATCCAGACATGTTATGTTAACATTCATGATCTCACTGCCTCATCCTCGAACGTACGTGAAATTGATTCATGAGGGCTCTGTGAACATGAGAGTACATGAAACACAAGAGTATACATGAATAGTGAAGCATGAAGATACATGATGTATGTAAAACACACATGACATGAAGTACTTGATGCTCCCGCGGGGGATAACATCTCATAAAAAGATCCATATAGTACCAATCCGTGTTACCAACGTGACAGCATACAAGTAAAGTAATCTAGAGCAGAAATATAAGTTCTAGCAAGTATGAAACGGTCAGAGAATGTACTCGCCTGATATCCTGAGTATCTGGTAAGTGTAGATGTCCAGACAGAGTAGATGAGTTCTATTTAGAGCAACACAGGTCACAATGTGTTTAATATAAGGTAAATAAAGTTTGTAATACAATCTACATGATTTCCAGGTCAAAGTCAAACTTGGTAAACTCTGGGTCAACCCAAGTCAACATCTAGTCAAACTGAGTCAACCTTAGGGTTTGGTCAACTGTAAATCAAACTAAGTCAAGTCCACTATTCTAGGTCACTCTAGTCAACTTAAGTCAACACTCTACCTCTAGGCCTATACACCATTACCAACACAACCCTACTTATACAATACTCATCATAATATATATACACACTATATTGCATTCCTCTTCTTGCATTATACTATATATGTACACACACATTACATGTATCACATTCATGCATACACATATTGCATTCTACATTCATACATACATGTACTCATTCATACATTGGGGTGTGTGTGTGGACTATGGAATACAAGTAAGGATAATGAACTAAGCATTCACAGGTTAGTATTGGTTTTTCAGGTTTCAACATTTAGAAAGGAAATAAAGTATATTAACTTAACTTAAGTTCACAGGTTAGTATTGTAAACTGTTTTCAAGTTAATGAAACAAGGGATCATTATCTACATTTCAGTTAACATTTAAACCTAACTCAGTCGAATTAAGCTCAGTTATAACATTTCAAACTCAGGCTTAATCAATTTAAACTTGAATCTCAGTTAACCTACATTAACAGTTAACAACCCAGTTTTCAGTTTTCACTTGAAATCTCAGGAAATGCCATAAGTGTACACAGGTTATAGTTAACTGAAATCTCAGGAACTCAAGGAAACTCAGGTTTCATTTCAAATTTCTAATCCCATTACCCTTAGTTCATTCAACCAAATTTTGAAACAGTGTAAGAGTTAGCATTCTCAGTTTTTTTTTCTAAATAGTTCTCAGGAAATAAACATAGGCAATTTCAGGTGTTCAGTTAACTTGAATTCTCAGCTATCATTTGAAATCTCAGTTATAACATCTCTAATTTCAAAACCTATTTCAAATTCCCAACCCAGTTTTCATTTCAAACTCAGGTTTCATTTGATTGAAATCTCAGGTTAACTCTTAACTAGAAATCTCAGGTTAACTGTTAACAACCCATTCTCAGTTCACTGGTTAAAACTAACCACAGTTAAACTAACCTTATTTAACATGGTTACTAACATTACTGCATTTTATTCTCAGAAAAACAGGTATATATATATTAACTGTCAGTTTTGAAACCCAACTGGAAAAATGAAACCCGACTGATACATGAATCCTAATTTGAAAACCAAAACCAAATAAAATTAAACAATCAGGCATATAGGAATGTTCCCCACATGTACACGTGTCTAGGGTGTTATTCGTGTCCACATGAGTGGACACAAAGTGTCCAATATAATGAAAATACGGTTCAGGAATCCTGTCTGTACACAGGCTCGTACGGCCATTCCCTGAGGAATTGGACACGACACAGGACCAAGGACACCTCGTGCACACTAACCTAGGTAGCCTACCTATAGGACTACACAGTCGACTAGATAACACGTGTCCACGTTGTGTCTAAAGTCGACACGAACTGCGTATCAGTGAAGAAAACCTACACTCACAGTGACAGTATAAAACCCATGCACGTGGGATTACGTGTCCAATATGACACTTGGCGACTCGAGACTCAAGGGGTGTTGTGTCAGACACTACCCCTTGGTCTGTGCCAAGTGGCAGGCCGCCACGTGGCGTGTCATG
>JANAVB010044910.1:0-40643 GCA_029216955.1 Iris pallida | reverse complement strand
CTTCATTTTAGTACTTTATAATATATATATGTATGTATTATATATGTATTTATGTACATATATGTATGTATGTATGTGTATATTTCTTGTGTGTATATTTCATGGTTAGTAAATATTATATATATATTTATATATATATAATATATATATATATATATATATATATATATATATATATATATATATACTTTATAAATTAAGTATTTTCCTTATAAATATATATATATGTACTTTTAAACACATGTATGTATATTTTCACTATGCATAATTTTACCATATTAAAATAATAATATTTATTTTGCACTATTACCAAATTGTATTTTTAGTGTATTTAAATTACTGCAACCATTTGGTGTCCAAGCCTAGCATGGGTTTTTGGGCTCAAATGTGTTTTCACACATTCAAGACCTGTACAAGTCATATTGGACTTGATTCATGGCCTTGGGTCCTGTATTTGAACTTTGGTTCAAATTATATACATGGACAAAATACGCAGATAATTAATTATTTAAATTCAATTGTGTGCAAATGCTGTTTTTGATTTTCTAAAAATACTTAAAGTGTTGTTAAAATTATGGAAAAATAGTATTTAGATACTATGTTAAGTTAGCTAATTTAGTATAATTTTTGTAGTAATTAATTTACTGTTTTGCCACTAGTTTGGCATATGAAACCAAAACTCATTTTCTGTATACTTAGGAAAACTGATTTTTATAAAATATTTGTACTGGTTAATAAATTCCAGAAAAATTATAATAAATTTCTATAATTAGCAAGGATCGTTTTGGTACTTTGTTTTATGTAAAACTAGGCTTTTTGTCTACTTCAAAAATTGTTAGAACACAATGGTCTTTTGATTTATTTATTGATTAATTACGACTTGTAACTTTTAGTGTTATTTTGAGTTTTAGCCGTGTTGAACCCCACCCCTCACTAGTGTAAAGACCCTAGAAAGTTAGTTAAAGTAGTGTGTCACCCCACATTGGTCTCCTATGCCAAAGTTATCATTTTGGCTAGGTGCCCAGTCACAAGTCGTGTTTCACCAATTAGTGTCCTAGTATTTTAGCTTAGTATAAAAGCTAAGTTATTATATTTACTTCTACAGTGACGAGTTACCGGACATCCATAGCACTGTTATCGCAGCTTGTTTTGTTTTGCTTTGCTAGAGGCAAGTACTTTCTACGAACTTTACATACTGCTATAACAATATGTTGGCCCATTGGTCATATGGTCAACCTGATTTTAATAATTGATCAAACTCTGTCTGGATATACAAAGCTAGTTGGGACATCTCGGTTTCTTGGACATAAGCAAGATTGGCTATCCACTCCGTTCAAGACTGAAGATCTGTTTGCCTACTCGAGTCTGTATTTCCTATGCAATATAATTTTCATTTTATTTGAGTCTAGAAATATGTTGTACACCGAGTTGTACTGGCAAATAGGCTATCCCCAAAATAGTTCAAAATGTTTTTAAAATGACCTATCAAAATGTTTACAAAAAGGTTTTCAAAAATCACCAAAACCTATTTTTTAAAACCCTAACCTAACCCTGACAGAACTCGGCCAGAGTTCGGCCAGAGTTCGGTTAGTGGCCATTGTGATTTTGAAACTCTGGAACTTGGTCCTCCTGCAGTTGCGGATTTGACCGAGATTTGCTCAAAGAATTCTGCCCGAATTCTGCTCGAATTCTGACAGAAGTCTGCCTTTGGAACTCCTATAAATAGAGAAGGATTTCGATCATTTCAACTCACTCATTCACTTTCAATCTTCTTTCTATCTAAAGCCTTCAGTCTTCCAAAGAGTTTTCTAGAGCTTTCAATTTCAGATCCCAAGCCAGTTACAATCCTCTAGTCAATTTGCCAGTGCGGTACGGTCTAGAAGTTTCTGAGAGATTGTAATCAGAAGGCTTGATTGAAGAATACCTCTTCACATTTGAAGTTGAACGAGTTCTTCGTATCAAAGCTCGCGTTGTAAAAGTTGCAAGGACTTCGTAAGAAAACTTGCGGTTTTTCCAATAGTGGATTCAACTGGTAGCAAGAGTTCTACCGACTGGATTAGTCCTCAACAGAGGGATACCAGTATACATCGCTGTCTTTGCGTTTGCTCTCTTAACTTTGCCTTTACATTATTTCAGTTGTGATTAATATTCTGTGATTGTGCTGCTAACATTTTTATTTAGCATTATTCCGCTGCCAACTCTATTCACCCCCCCTCTAGAGTATTACGCTTTACTATTTCGTTCCTACAATTGGTATCAGAGCGGGTGTTACAGGTAAAGCAAAGGTAACAGTGCAATTATTTATTCATTTTAATTAACTGTTATATAGATCACAGCACAACACATGGCAACTGTGAAATTCACAAGTGAAGGCCAAGCCACAAACAGACCCCCACTGTTTGATGGTACAAATTATACATATTGGAAAACACGGATGAGTTTCTTCTTGAAATCTCTTGATTTTGATTTATGGTCCATTGTTCTTGATGGCTATCAAAAGCCACCTCGTATAAATGTTGATGGAGTTTTAGTTGAAAAATCCCATAGCAGATATACAGAGGAAGAAAAGAAAAGGGCCAGTCTTGACGCACGTGCCATTAATGCTCTCTTTTGTGCTTTAGACAGAACTGAATTTAACAGGGTGTCTATCTGCACAACGGCAAATGAAGTATGGAAGCTACTCGAAGTCACACATGAAGGCACGACTCAAGTCAAAGAATCTAAAGTCAGCAGACTTACTCAAGAGTACGAGGCGTTCAAAATGAAGCCCAACGAAACAGTTACACAAATGTTCGAGAGATTCTTGGATATTGTAAATCCTTTGTCCTTCCTAGGCAAAGATTACAGTAACCATAAAAAGATTCGCAAACTCCTGCGAGCTCTCACCAAGAACTGGATTCCAAAGGCTACTGCAATCATTGAAGGGAACGACCTCACAATTATGTCCCTCGAAGTACTCATGGGTAAGCTACTCACTCAAGAACTGGAGCTACAAGATTTTGAAGAGCCTGCACCAAAGGAGAAGACTATCGCCCTCAAGGCTCAGCACAGAAAAGCTGCTGAAGATGACTCAGACAGCAGTGGATCTGACGCTGAAGATCAAGCACTTCTAGCAAAGAAGTTCAAAAGATTTATGAGACATGAGAAGAGAGTCAAAGAGAACAACAGCAACAACTGGTACCAAGAAGATGCTGTCTGTTATGGCTGCAAGAAGAAGGGACACATGAAGAAGGATTGTCCCACAAACTCATCATCGAGCAAGAAGAACAACAGATATGAAAAAAGGAACCTGAAAAGATCAACATCTCGAAAATATGCCAACACCAGCATATGGCATGAGAGTGAAGCCAGCGACTCAGAAGACGAACACTCAGAGGACGCTGCAAATGTATGCTTCATGGCAACCGATCAGGTACCTACTGAACCTGTAAAAACTTATGATGACTTCACCTTTGAGCAATTAGGAGATGCCTTCAGTGACCTGATGACTGATTACAGGAAACTGCGTAGTAAGTATCAGATCTCTAAGAAGGTACTCAAAGAGTACAAAGGTGAAATAGGTAGACTTACCGACCTACTAGCTGAGGTTAGAAATAATATTAGTGAGTCTGGTGAGCTTTCTTCAATAAAGCTCTTATTACACGAGACTACCAAGTCATCTGAAGAGAAAGACAAAATTATTGACCAATTCAAGGAAGAACTTTCTATAGAGAAGAAAAGTCTTCAATGTGCACAAATCAGAATGGAATCACTCACTTCTGATTATACTAAGTTGTATGACACTTCCAAAAGATTGGAAATTAGGTTAGGAAAACAGCCTGAGCCTGCTGCTTCCTACCCTAACACGTGTCACTTACCGAGAAATCGGAACATTTCCAAGCCAAACACTGTCAGACCTAACCCTATCAAACCTTTACCCCAAAAGGTTAAGCCCAAACAAGATTATAGGTATGCTTTCTTCTATACTAGAAAACCTAAACCTACCAACCATGCACACCACTCAGCTTTCAACACTCGACATGCACAATGTCATTATTGTGGCCTCATTGGTCATATATCATCTGCATGTAGAATGAGAAAGCTTGTAGATCTAAATGTTTATGCTTGGATACCTAAAGCTAACAATTCAGGACCCTACAAGAAATGGGTACCAAAGGTTTCATCTGCAAACTGTTTTGTAGGTGGAACACCCTTCACATGCTAGAAGCAAATGGATCCTCGACAGCGGTTGCTCACGGCATATGACCGATGACGCTACCCTATTTGCAACACTGTCGAAGAAAAAGAAGGAAGGCTATGTCTCCTTCGGTAATAGTTTGAAAGGGTATATTATTGGTATCGGTGATGTTGGTAAGTCTCCCTATCCTATAATTAAGGATGTCTGTCTGGTTACCGAGTTGAAACATAACCTACTTAGCATAAGTCATCTAGCTGATCATGGTTATGGCATCAACTTTGGCAAAGACAAATGTACTATAGTTGATAGCTCAACTGGTAGTACTATCTTTGAAGGTATCAGGGAAGACAATATATATGTTTTCTATTTGTTAGAAGAAACTAACATTTCAGGTAGATGCTTAATGGCCAAGAGTGATGAGAGTCATCTGTGGCATATGAGACTCGGTCACGCTAATATAGATACAATATCAAGATTATCCACAAAGAAGCTAGTACGCGGTTTACCGGACATTACATTCAAAAAGAATTCGGTATGCAGTCAATGTGAAAGAAATAAAGCTACCAGATCCACTTTCAAGTCAGTAAACGCAGTATGTACTACTAGACCTCTACAATTGCTTCATATGGACTTATTTGGTCCTAGCAGAGTTGCTAGCCTCGGAGGTAAAATTTATGCTTTCGTAATTGTAGATGATTCCTCTAGATACACGTGGGTATATTTCTTGACACGCAAGAATGATGCATTATCCGAATTTGTCGCCTTTTGCAAGAAAGTACAGAATGAAAAAGGTTACATGATCACTCGCATAAGAAGCGATCATGGTGGCGAATTCGAGAATGCTGATTTTGAGCAATTTTGTGACACACACGATTTTATACACGAGTTCTCCTGCCCTAGGACTCTACAAAAAAATGGAGTTGTGGAACGTAAGAACAGAACTCTAACCGAAATGGCCAGAGTGATGTTAAACCAGTTTAGTCTACCCAAATATTTCTGGGCTGAAGCTGTCAACACAGCTTGCTTTGTTCTCAATAGAGTTCTAATTTGACCCAAATCGAAGAAGACTCCATTTGAGTTATGGTTTGATAGAATTCCTTCAGTTTCATACTTTAGAATTTTTGGTTGTAAATGTTTTATTCTTAACAAAAAAGACAATTTGGGAAAATTTGATGAAAAGGCCGATGAAGGTATATTTTTAGGTTATGCGGCCAAGAGCAAAGGATACAGAGTCTTCAACAAACGTACCATGATCATCGAAGATTCAATCAATGTCACCTTTGATGAATTAAATCAAATGACGATTGATGACAATGACGAAGATACATCTGTACCAAGCTCAACTCCAGCTGATTCTCAACCAAGCTCTGTACTAGCTGAACCTCCTAGAGAAGATCCAGGAACCAGCTACCTTCAGAATGAAGCGAAAAGGTTGAAATTTACAGCTAATCATCCAAAGGATTTGGTAATTGGTGATATTACCAAGGGAGTAAGTACTCGTACATCATGTAGAGATATTGTTTCTAGTGTTGTATTTATTTCACAGCTAGAACCCAAAAATATTGATGAAGCATATAGTGATAGTTTTTGGATAGATGCTATGCAAGAGGAATTAAACCAATTTGAACGAAATCAAATTTGGAAACTTGTTCCCAGGCCTGTTGATCATCCGGTCATTGGCACCCGTTGGGTATTCCGAAACAAACTGAATGAGAATGGTTTAGTGACTCGTAATAAGGCTCGACTCGTAGCTCAAGGATACAATCAAGAAGAAGGTATCGACTACGATAAGACTTATGCCCCAGTTGCGAGATTAGAATCCATTCGCATGTTATGTGCATTTGCATGTTTTCATGATTTCAAACTTTTTCAAATGGATGTGAAGAGTGCTTTTTTAAATGGTTTTATAAAAGAAGAAGTTTTTGTAGCACAACCTCCAGGTTTCACGGATTTCAAAAACCCAGATCATGTTTTCAAGTTGAAGAAAGCTCTCTACGGTTTAAAACAAGCCCCTCGTGCTTGGTATGATCGTCTAAGCTCTTTTCTACTTGACAACGGTTTTTCAAAAGGGAAGGTTGACACTACACTTTTTATTAAATCTTTTAATGGCAAGCTGCTTTTAATTCAAATCTATGTTGATGATATTATATTTGGATCTACTGATGAATCTCTATGTCAAGAATTTTCTAAGTGTATGCAGAATGAGTTTGAAATGAGCATGATGGGAGAGCTGAAATTCTTTCTCGAATTGCAAATCAAACAAACTAATAATGGGACATTCATAAATCAAGCCAAGTACACAAAAGACTTGCTAAAAAAGTTCGATCTGGACAATGTCAAACCTATTGGCACTCCAATGGCAACTTCAACAAAGCTTGATTCAGATGAACAAGGCAAGCCAGTCGACACACGTAAGTATCGAGGTATGATTGGTAGTTTACTTTATTTAACTGCTAGTCGTCCAGATATAATGTTTAGTGTTTGCCTGTGTGCACGTTTTCAAGCTAACCCAAAGGAATCACATCTGTCCGCAGTTAAGCCTATCTTCCGATACCTTAAAGGCACTTCTTCTGTTGGCTTGTGGTATCCCAAAACTAAATCCTTTGACCTTATCGGTTATTCGGATGCAGATTTTGCTGGATGCAAAGTTGATAGAAAAAGTACAAGTGGCACATGTCATTTCTTAGGCAAAGCTTTAGTCTCTTGGTTTAGTAAAAAGCAAAATTCTGTAGCCCTATCAACAACAGAGGCTGAGTACATCGCCGCAGGACGTTGTTGCGCTCAGATTTTGTGGATGAAACAAACCCTAGAAGACTATGATTTATTTTACACACATATTCCCATTTTCTGTGATAACACGAGCACTATTAATTTGACTAAGAATCCAGTATGTCACTCTCGTACTAAACATATCGAGATTAGACATCATTTTCTTAGAGATCATCATCAAAATGGAGATATAAACCTTGTGTACATAGATACTGAAAATCAATTAGCTGACATCTTCACTAAACCTCTAGCGGAAGATCGTTTCAATTATTTACGTCGAGAATTAGGAATTTTGGACGTCAATAATATTAATTGATTCTGTTTTATGATTATATCTCAATACGCAAAAACTGTGTTAGAGACAAGCCAATAAAGAGTCTGTCTGTCACCACAACTACGGTTGAAGCGAAGCGGTATTTAAGAGTTCTCCGGTGAACCTCCGCCAGCTGGGACAGTACTCCTACAGCTAATCTGAGACAGTCGCTGTGTAACGATATTTAATTCATAAAATATTATTAATTATGTTATTTGAAGGCTAAAATAACTAATCTTTGAATTAAATATTTGAAATGAGACAATGAAAAAGAAGTGGCAAAAATCAACTTTGAAGAACCCTAGGCGAATTCGGCCAGAACTCTGACTGAAGTCGGCCCGAGTTCGGTTGAGGGTATCTGTGTATATATCCAGAACCCGAGAGCTTCTTCTCTTTTATTGCTTCCAAACCAATTCAAACAGCAGCAGCAGCCGACCCGAGCCATCAAACCCTAGTTCTTCACCAATCTTTTCCTTCCAATCTACTTGGTAAAATCTCTCCAAAATTTGGAATCGTGCGGAGATCGACATTCTTTACAACATATCCTGATTTCGTGAGGTATAACTCCCTCTCTCTCCACCTTTCAATTTGTGTTTTTTTATTTTCAATGGCACCTAAATTTAATCCATTCAAGAGGAAGAAGAAGACCACTCCTAGTGAGGAAGGGTCGTCTTCGAATCCACACACGGATTCACTCTTTTCGCCGATCCAAACGAGCGACGGCGCTTTCGATGGGTTCTTCTTTCAAACCCTCGACCAAGCCCTATTATGGTACGGTGATTTTTCCACCCGATCCATATGCGGCGGCGCTCCGATCAAATGGACGGTATTTCCCGATCATCGTCACTTGTTTGAGGCATTAGGGTTACACTTATTTGTTAAACTGTGCTTCCCGATAGCTACTAATGCCATTCGTTTATTCTATTGCAATCTCGTAGTAAACACTTTTGTCGTGAGCACACGTGTTGGAGGCATCGACATCGAGTTCGATGATGCCCTCCTAGCGGAGATTCTTGGTATTGTCACGACCCGCACCCGCTAAAAGGGTATGTGACGCGACACGCCCAGCCCTCACCGAAAAATTGGCGTGGAACGCTGTGGATTTTTCTACTTCTAAACAGTTTATATATATAACAAAAACCTGTCAAGTCCATGGTCAACTCCGAACGGAGGACAAGCAATGAATATATATACAAGTACTCAATCACGACTCTAAGATAACAAAGTAAAGACTGAAATGAAAAGACAACAAGACGATAAAATAATATATAACCTGTCAAGTCCAACACAAAAATATATACAGTCCAAGTCTCTAATACAGTCCATAATAATAACAGTCTCAAAAGTAGCTGGAGACAATGTCCAGTACAAAAGACCTACTCTAACTAAGTAATAGGTAAGGTCTCGTCAGGCGGAGCTAAGCCCTGCTGGACCAAAGTCTCTAAGTCTATGTCCACTACGTCATCTGGACCGTAGTAGGTACAGTAGTCTCCCTCATCTGCATCTGTAATATTTTCAACATATCCTGTCAGGATGGAACGAGTACAATCCACTAACAACATTTCACAAGATATGACAAAAGCTATAATCTGTAAATAGAGAGTATATACAAGAAAATCATGGAATGTACATGTGAGAATCATGGCAAGGTAAGCTGTAAAACTAGAGATAGAACAAGGCAAGTAAACTGATCATGGCATGTACAAGAATCAAGAATCATATATCTAGGTGTGTGAATACTAGCTACAACATGTGGCCGGCTTGGGTCTTGCACAAGGTCTACTGGCCTGGTTAATCATACGTGGAGTGTATGATTAACACTCACAAGGTCTACAAGAGTAACAAGGTGGATAATGATCACATGTCTACACTAATACTCCCCGTCCCCGACTGGTAGAGTGGATCCAAACAAGACACGTCACGACGCGGGATTCTACGAGAAGGGAGCAAGTCTCCTCGAGAATCGGCGTCCATGTACTGCACAAGAACTACAAGGGGGCTTGCACAAGACATACCAAGACAACAAGGAATAACACCTCATGTCGGGATCCATGAATACCAATCCGTGTGACCAATATATCGAGAACAAGCATATCTACACTAATTACATGGATTATATCAATCAGCATAAATTGGAAAAGTGTCAGAGAATGTACTCGCCTGAAATATGATATGGTATGTCAACCGGAGCAGATGCAGCGTCTCGAGGACCTATAAAGAACAAGACGTATCAATACTATATTTAGGAAGTAAAATCTAATCAATTTGAATCATATTAAGTCATTCTAGGTCAAGACATATCAAACTAGACTGTACGAGGTCAACCTAAGTCATTTTAGGTCTAGCTAGGTCATACTGGGTCAATGCAAGTCAAACGGAATCAATCAGGATCGATTTGAGTCAACAGTTGGCTTTTTGGTCAACCGTGGTCAACTGTGGTCAACCCTAGGTCAACTCTAGGTCACTGGTGACTAACAGTTGACTTTCGGTCAACTGCACAAGTCTAACGGAATTTGGGACTAAATTGGATAAAGTGTTGACCCATAGTTGACTTTTTGCCTAAAAAGTCAACCGTGGTCAACCGGGGTCAAGACTAGGTCTAGATGGCTAAATCTGCTTATTACCAATCTATACAACCCATATCCAAGTCCATCTTGGACTTGGAAACTTAAATCTCGGCCGTAGGCCAATTCCCTATTTTACCCTTTTTAAAGGTAAAATTCCACCCTCGGCGATTATCTAGATAGCCTACCTACGCTTGATATTTTGACCCGATCTCCCTAGGGTAGTAGGGTACTATCCTATAGGTTCATTATCTACCATAATACCTAGATAAAGTGGACGTCTAGTCCACCTTACGGCCCGTTGCAGATATCTCGAATATTTCAAGATACGCGCTGACACGGCGCGATACCGGCGCCCTACGACCCCGATTTCCACTCGGAAGCTTACCCGCAAAATCTAAATCACGTAACCTAGGCCTATGTCAAATTTCATCGCGATCCGATACTCCGGGCTCAAATTCGCCCTCTAACTCGACTTCTACCAAAACCCCTCTTTTAGGCCTTCGCTCCAACCTCTTCTTTTACTCTCATTTCTAGTTCTTCTTCTCCTAATTCTTCTAGCTCAAATCCTTCTTGGCCTCTTCCTTACTCTCTCCTTCTAATTCCTGTCTTCTCATTTCCTTCCTATTCTCTCTTCTAGTTTTCTTTCAATTTCCTATTCTTCTTCTTTCTAAATTCCAAACTTCTTCCATCTAACTACCTACCTATCTATCCATATATATACATATATATATCTATATATATATACCTACATGTACACCTATACATAGGGTACTAGGGGGGGTTTATAGGCAAATAGGGGGGGTGTATTGGGGGTGAATTGGGGGGGGGGGGGGGAAGGAGCTGCAAATGCAGCTCCTGCTGCTGCATTGCTGCTGCATTGCCTGCTGCTGCTGCTGCTCCTAATGCTACTGCTACTGCTACTTCTTCTCTTCTTCTCCCTCTACTTCACTCCCTCCTCTCCTCTCCTTATATATATATACCTATCTATCTATATATCTATCTATCTATTTCTATATATATATAACCTTATATCTAATCCTCTCCTCCCATCTATATATATATATATACCCACACACATCTCTACATATATACACACACACACATATACATATTATATATACATTCATATATATATATATATATATATATATAAATACACATATACCTATATATATATATCCACAACCACACACACACAACCACACACACAACCACACACAACCACACCACCACTCTCATCATCTTCCCACCACTCTCTACACACACACACAAATACATACATACATATATATTCCTATATATATATATCTATACATACACACACACATATATATATATATATATATATATATATATATATATATATATATATATATATATATATATATATATATATATATATATATATATATATATATATATATATACATATATATATCTATCATTAACATATAATCACCCTTAATTAATCTCTAACCAAAATTCTAGAGAGAACCTACAAAATAGGGGACAAAGTGTAGAGAATTGAATTCTCTACACTTAATGTAAAGAACTTAAATGAAAAGGAACAATAAATGAAGGTTTAAAGACAAACCTAATGGAGTTGGTTGGAGAGAGAACTTGGAGAGAAAAAGAAATGTGAGAAAGAGAGAGAGAGCTAGGTGGAGAAGACAAGAGGGGGTTTATACATGGCCGGCCACTTGGGGGGGGGGGGGGGGGGGGTTATTGGGTTGGGATCCAATAGCCCCCAACCCACTAACTCTACTTTGGGTTCAAATTGAATTCGGGTTGGTTCGGTTCAATTCGGTTTGATTCTAAACGACTAATTAAGTCTCTAAAATGACTAATTAAGTCATGGAAATTAGGTTAATAATTTTTAGCCTATTTATGATGGTACATGGGCTAAGCCCAGCTAGTATGGGGGTCCCACTAGGGTCCAGGCTACCCGGGTCTCCAAATTGGGTCCGAATTGGATAAAATTCAAACCGATTCAAATAAATCCCAAAAAATCACATAAAATATATAAAAATTCCTAAAAATTATAAAACTTGAAAAAATAACAAAAATACCCCTAATTTGAAAACTAGGGGTGACAAATCTACCCTCCTTAAAAAAATTTCGTCCTCGAAATTCAAACGGTCGTACTCTTCTCTAGGTCAAGCACCCCACAATCAAGGTCTACTAAATTTTATCCTAAGTTATATAACATGTAACCCAGGAAATCAGAACACATGCATGGTTTTAAATCTCTACAGTATAGTGTTATTGCAGTCTTCATTGGGGTGTTCTATTTATCTAGCATGATCATCACATATGCAACTAAAGGTACTAAGAAAGCAATCAACAATCAATGGATGGAAAGAAACAGGTAAAAGAAAGAGCAAGACCCTACCTCCTAGTCTAATGCGTGAAGGATCCTCAACTGCCATCGCAAAAACCTTGTCCTGGCGGGGTATATCCCGCTGCTGGTGGAGGGCGTGATGCGGTGCCATAGGTGGCCTACCCTGTGCTCCCTGAGTTGCTACCGCTCCACGGGCTACCCTGCGAGGGTTCGCAGGACAATCTCTCAACTGATGTCCAGCCTCCCCGCAGTAGAGGCACAAACCCAGCCTCTTCCGACAAACCTTCCAGACGTGACCAGGTCTCCTGCAGAAGTGGCAAGGAGCCCCATGCTGAGCCTGCTTCGGCTGAGTGTGCTGCACCTGCTGAACCGGTGCTCTGGTCTGATGCTGGAAAGGCTGATGCTGAAGCTGAGGGCGCTTAGCAGCCTCTGCGCTGCTACTGGCCCCCGAAAACAAATCTCGATCCCTCTTCGGCTTCAAGCCCCACTCCCTCTCCACCTTCCGAGCCTCCGCGTAAACCTCTGCGTATGTCGCATAGATGGAAGGGATCAGGATCTTGATATCCCATACCAATCCCTCCCGGAAGTGCTCCGCTCGGATCACCGGGTCACTCACCATGTACTCGGCGTATCGGCTCAGCCGGCCGAACTCCGCCGCATACTCCTCTACGGTCATACTGCCCTGCTGCAGGTTCTGGAACTGCCGCACCAGGCCAATCTTGTCAGTAGGGGAAAAGAACTTCTCTCTGAACAGGGCCCGAAACTCTGCCCAAGTATGGCCCTCTCCTGCAAGAGCCGGCTCATTCCGGAACCATGTCCGGGCAATATCTAACAACTGTAACCCAACCGCCTCGACCCTCAGGTCGGCTGCCAGACGGCAGGCCCCCATCTGGCGCTCGATATCCTCGAGCCAGTCATCAGCATAAATAATGCCCTCCGTCCCCTTGAAATCCCTCGGACCAAGCTTCTTGAAAGCCTGGATATCCCCGATCTTCGGCTGCTGCTGTTGCTGAACCTCCCTCTGTGGAGCCCCACGCTCCACTGCCGCCATTGCCAACCTGTGTGCATCCTCCATGCCCTGACGCATGGCCTCTGACTGTCTCAACTGAGCCTCGTGCTGGGCCCGCTGGGACTCAAGCACCTGGTGGAAGAACGCTAGCATCTGCCCCATGTCTGTGGGCAGAGGAGGCAATGGAGGAATAGCTCCCATCATCACCGGAAGAGTCCCCTGCTGAGGAGGAAGAACGCTCCCGGCAGCTCCCGCTGTAGCCCCTGGCACTACAGGAAGAGCACCCGCTATGGCCCCAGGGACGGTCATCGAGGTAGCTGGAGGAGTACCTCCAAGAGCCCCAACAGAAGTCCCATCAGCCGGGGAAGTGACCGGAGCCTGTCCGCCAGAGGTGGCAGACCTCTCCGTCTCCCCGTGCTCCTCGCCAGGAGAATGAGTCATCAATATCCTGGAGACAAATTGAGAAGAAGATATCAATATGGCACATGAGGGCAATATCAAAGGTGGACAGCTAGAATGCTTTAAACCAATATCAAAGACGGTAAGCAAGATAAGCAAGGAAAGATCCTACTATGATTGAGTACTCTTAGCCTATAGCCTATCCTAGATACGTACCGCAGGCTCGTAATAGCACTCTAAGTCGAGCGCCACTACGACATCGCACTAATTGCGACTTCAGGACCTGCGTGGGCCACCACTAAAACGTGTCACGACCCGCATCCGCTAAAAGGGTACGTGACGCGACACGCCCAGCCCTCACCGAAAAATTGGCGTGGAACGCTGTGGATTTTTCTACTTCTAAACAGTTTATATATATAACAAAAACCTGTCAAGTCCATGGTCAACTCCGAACGGAGGACAAGCAATGAATATATATACAAGTACTCAATCACGACTCTAAGATAACAAAGTAAAGACTGAAATGAAAAGACAACAAGACGATAAAATAATATATAACCTGTCAAGTCCAACACAAAAATATATACAGTCCAAGTCTCTAATACAGTCCATAATAATAACAGTCTCAAAAGTAGCTGGAGACAATGTCCAGTACAAAAGACCTACTCTAACTAAGTAATAGGTAAGGTCTCGTCAGGCGGAGCTAAGCCCTGCTGGACCAAAGTCTCCAAGTCTATGCCCACTACGTCATCCGGACCGTAGTAGGTACAGTAGTCTCCCTCATCTGCATCTGTAATATTTTTAACATATCCTGTCAGGATGGAACGAGTACAATCCACTAACAACATTTCACAAGATATGACAAAAGCTATAATCTGTAAATAGAGAGTATATACAAGAAAATCATGGAATGTACATGTGAGAATCATGGCAAGGTAAGCTGTAAAACTAGAGCTAGAACAAGGCAAGTAAACTGATCATGGCATGTACAAGAATCAAGAATCATATATCTAGGTGTGTGAATACTAGCTACAACATGTGGCCGGCTTGGGTCTTGCACAAGGTCTACTGGCCTGGTTAATCATACATGGAGTGTATGATTAACACTCACAAGGTCTACAAGAGTAACAAGGTGGATAATGACCACATGTCTACACTAATACTCCCCGTCCCCGACTGGTAGAGTGGATCCAAACAAGACACGTCACGACGCGGGATTCTACGAGAAGGGAGCAAGTCTCCTCGAGAATCGGCGTCCATGTACTGCACAAGAACTACAAGGGGGCTTGCACAAGACATACCAAGACAACAAGGAATAACACCTCATGTCGGGATCCATGAATACCAATCCGTGTGACCAATGTGTTGAGAACAAGCATATCTACACTAATTACATGGATTATATCAATCAGCATAAATTGGAAAAGTGTCAGAGAATGTACTCGCCTGAAATATGATATGGTATGTCAACCGGAGCAGATGCAGCGTCTCGAGGACCTATAAAGAACAAGACGTATCAATACTATATTTAGGAAGTAAAATCTAATCAATTTGAATCCTATTAAGTCATTCTAGGTCAAGACATATCAAACTAGACTGTACGAGGTCAACCTAAGTCATTTTAGGTCTAGCTAGGTCATACTGGGTCAATGCAAGTCAAACGGAATCAATCGGGATCGATTTGAGTCAACAGTTGGCTTTTTGGTCAACCGGTCAACTCTGGTCAACCGTGGTCAACTGTGGTCAACCCTAGGTCAACTCTAGGTCACTGGTGACTAACAGTTGACTTTCGGTCAACTGCACAAGTCTAATGGAATTTGGGACTAAATTGGATAAAGTGTTGATCCATAGTTGACTTTTTGCCTAAAAAGTCAACCGTGGTCAACCGGGGTCAAGACTAGGTCTAGACGGCTAAATCTGCTTATTACCAATCTATACAACCCATATCCAAGTCCATCTTGGACTTGGAAACTCAAATCTCGGCCGTAGGCCAATTCCCTATTTTACCCTTTTTAAGGGTAAAATTCCACCCTCGGCGATTATTTAGATAGCCTACCTACGCTTGATATTTTGACCCGATCTCCCTAGGGTAGTAGGGTACTATCCTATAGGTTCGTTATCTACCATAATACCTAGATAAAGTGGACGTCTAGTCCACCTTACGGCCCGTTGCAGATATCTCGAATATTTCAAGATACGCGCTGACACGGCGCGATACCGGCGCCCTACGACCCCGATTTCCACTCGGAAGCTTACCCGCAAAATCTAAATCACGTAACCTAGGCCTATGTCAAATTTCATCGCGATCCGATACTCCGGGCTCAAATTCGCCCTCTAACTCGACTTCTACCAAAACCCCTCTTTTAGGCCTTCGCTCCAACCTCTTCTTTTACTCTCATTTCTAGTTCTTCTTCTCCTAATTCTTCTAGCTCAAATCCTTCTTGGCCTCTTCCTTACTCTCTCCTTCTAATTCCTATCTTCTCATTTCCTTCCTATTCTCTCTTCTAGTTTTCTTTCAATTTCCTATTCTTCTTCTTTCTAAATTCCAAACTTCTTCCATCTAACTACCTACCTATCTATCCATATATATACATATATATATCTATATATATATATACCTACATGTACACCTATACATAGGGTACTAGGGGGGGTTTATAGGCAAATAGGGGGGGGGTGTATTGGGGGTGAATTGGGGGGGGGAAGGAGCTGCAAATGCAGCTCCTGCTGCTGCATTGCCTGCTGCTGCTCCTAATGCTACTGCTACTGCTACTTCTTCTCTTCTTCTCCCTCTACTTCACTCCCTCCTCTCCTCTCCTTATATATATATATATATATATACCTATCTATCTATATCTATCTATCTATTTCTATATATATATATATATATAACCTTATATCTAATCCTCTCCTCCCATCTATATATATATATATACCCACACACATCTCTACATATATACACACACACACATATACATATTATATATACATTCATATATATATATATAAATACACATATACCTATATATATATATATCCACAACCACACACACACAACCACACACACAACCACACACAACCATACCACCACTCTCCACCACTCTCATCATCTTCCCACCACTCTCTACACACACACACACACAAATACATACATACATATATATTCCTATATATATATATATATATATATATTTTATATATATATATATATATATATATATATATATATATATATATATATATATATATATATATACATATATTTTTTTATATATATATATATATATCCATATATATATATATATATATATATATATATATATATATATATATATATATATATATATATATATATATATACATATATATATATCTATCATTAACATATAATCACCCTTAATTAATCTCTAACCAAAATTCTAGAGAGAACCTACAAAATAGGGGGCAAAGTGTAGAGAATTGAATTCTCTACACTTAATGTAAAGAACTTAAATGAAAAGGAACAATAAATGAAGGTTTAAAGACAAACCTAATGGAGTTGGTTGGAGAGAGAACTTGGAGAGAAAAAGAAATGTGAGAAAGAGAGAGAGAGCTAGGTGGAGAAGACAAGAGGGGGTTTATACATGGCCGGCCACTTGGGGGGGGGGGGGGTTTATTGGGTTGGGATCCAATAGCCCCCAACCCACTAACTCTAGTTTGGGTTCAAATTGAATTCGGGTTGGTTCGGTTCAATTCGGTTTGATTCTAAACGACTAATTAAGTCTCTAAAATGACTAATTAAGTCATGAAAATTAGGTTAATAATTTCTAGCCTATTTATGATGGTACATGGGCTAAGCCCAGCTAGTATTGGGGTCCCACTAGGGTCCAGGCTACCCGGGTCTCCAAATTGGGTCCGAATTGGATAAAATTCAAACCGATTCAAATAAATCCCAAAAAATCACATAAAATATATAAAAATTCCTAAAAATTATAAAACTTGAAAAAAATGACAAAAATACCCCTAATTTGAAAACTGGGGGTGACAGGTATTCCCAATGAAGGTGAACCGCTAGTAGACATCACGGAATTCGAGTTTTCCGAAGGCACGACACTCACTAGTTTCAAAGCAGAACTCTGTGCTCCTGACAGAGTACGCTCTGGAAAGTTCAAGGCTAACAACCTGAACTTATTCAACTACGAATTGCATCGCATCATCTACTCTACTATCCTTCCCAAATTCACTTCCAAAGATGATGTGACCTCACTTGAGCTGTCCGCCATGTACCATATTCTTAAGGGGATTCCTTTTTCCACCCCTAAGACTATCATTCAGATGATGGGACGATGTCGTGCAAGAGATCGAAATCTCTCTTACGCGATGATTCTCTCTCGTATCTTTCAGCGATTCGAGATCGATCTATCGACTTGTACTCAGGACTCTGAGTCCAAGTTTCTTCAGCTATCTCGTCGTAGCCGGACTGCTTCAGCTCCACCTACTGCTCCTCCTACTGCACCTCCTCCACCACCTCATCAGTATGCCATGACATTTGAGGGCATACATCAGCACTTATCTGCTTTGCACGTCTCGTTGACGGACATGGCTCGCGAGCGTGAGTTCCGCGACGTCACCCGTTACCAGGCGATGGCAAACTCCTTGGCCGATCTGTGTTTTGCCCAGACTGGTCACTCTGCCGCCTCCATCCCTCGAGATCCAGCTTTTTCGGGTTACCGCTGTGAGGATGAGGCTGTCCATGCCTACTTCCAGCCAGGTAACGCCTATGATTGGTATCGTGCACCTCGTGACTACGTTGGTGAGTTCTATGCTGGCGTCCCTACTCATCCTTCTGGCGCTGGTACTTCTGGTACTGGTCCTTCCGGTCATGCTTGCCGAGCTGCTGATGATGATGATGACGAGGATAGTGATGAGGAGATGTGATTTGATTTTTTAGTGACATTCTATTGTATACTTGAAAATGCTCCAACATTCCAAGTTTTTATCAGTATTTCTTTTTATCAGTTTTTATCAGTACTTTTGATATTTATCAGCACTTTGTAGTATGCTTTCAGTACTTTTATCTTCATGGACATGCTTATGGTGTTTCTTTTATGATATTTCAGTTTATTTCAGCACTTTGTTTTAGCACTATCTCTTTATACTGCTTCTTCATTACAAACTGCTTGTGAAATAGCATGCCTGAGATTTCTTTTATGTTTTTGAAACAATAGCATGCCTGTGATAATATTCTTTAGAGACAATAGCATGCCTGTGATAATATTCTTTAGAGACAATAGCATGCCTGTGATAATATTCTTTAGAGACTTTACATGCCTGTGATGATATATATCTACTCTTTATGTTTTATTTATTATGTTTTCTCACTATTTGTTCCTTATACATTAATTGCGGGGGAGCCTTCTGCATTAATTGCGGGGGAGCCTTCTCTTGTGCAATTATTTTGCTAAGTGACAAAGGGGGAGAAAATTAAAGATCTAACATTTTTTTTGAGTTAAATACAGGACATGAACAATTTCACGTTTTGATTCTTTTTGAACAAGCTTAATGTTATATCATTCATAGTTTGTCAATTATCAAAATAGGGGAGATTGTTGGCCCATTGGTCATATGGTCAATCTGATTTTAATAATTGATCAAACTCTGTCTGGATATACAAAGCTAGTTGGGACATCTCGGTTTCTTGGACATAAGCAAGATTGGCTATCCACTCCGTTCAAGACTGAAGATCTGTTTGCCTACTCGAGTCTGTATTTCCTATGCAATGTAATTTTCATTTTATTTGAGTCTAGGAAAATGTTGTACACCGAGTTGTACTGGCAAATAGGCTATCTCCAAAATAGTTCAAAATATTTTTAAAATGACCTATCAAAATGTTTACAAAAAGGTTTTCAAAAAGGTTTTCAAAAATCACCAAAACCTATTTTTTAAAACCCTAACCTAACCCTGACAGAACTCGGCCAGAGTTCGGCCAGAGTTCGGTTAGTGGCCGTTGTGATTTTGAAACTCTGGAACTTGGTCCTCCTGCAGTTGCGGATTTGACCGAGATTTGCTCAAAGAGTTCTGTCCGAATTCTGCCCGAATTCTGACAGAAGTCTGCCTTTGGAACTCCTATAAATAGAGAAAGATTTCGATCATTTCAACTCACTCATTCACTTTCAATCTTCTCTCTATCTAAAGCCTTTAATCTTCCAAAGAGTTTTCTAGAGCTTTCAATTTCAGATCCCAAGCCAGTTACAATCCTCTAGTCAATTTGCCAGTGCGGTACGGTCTAGAAGTTTCTGAGAGATTGTAATCAGAAGGCTTGATTGAAGAATACCTCTTCACATTTGAAGTTGGACGAGTTCTTCGTATCAAAGCTCGCGTTGTAGAAGTTGCAAGGACTTCGTAAGAAAACTTGCGGTTTTTCCAATAGTGGATTCAACTGGTAGCAAGAGTTCTACCGACTGGATTAGTCCTCAACAGAGGGATACCAGTATACATCGCTGTCTTTGCGTTTGCTCTCTTAACTTTGCCTTTACATTATTTCAGTTGTGATTAATATTCTGTGATTGTGCTGCTAACATTTTTATTTAGCATTATTCCGCTGCCAACTCTATTCACCCCCCCTCTAGAGTATTACGCTTTACTATTTCGTTCCTACACAATAAACTGTGATTTACCAACCATGTTAAATGCTGATCCTTGGGGTAGCAAGTTAGAACTTTACATACTTTCAGTCTCTACCATGTTTATACCGTATCTCATATCTCTCACATGTTTAAATAACGAGTTAAGGGGAAACTGCTAGTATTGTACGTGAACATGACCCCCTTCTCCGTATGTATTTACCGCGCTCGGTGACATTTTATATGTGACCTTGTCGTATGTTCTGATCCCGCATTTGTGTATGGATATACACCGATGTCGTTCGTGCACGTATGTGCACACCAGAAAAACTTGATATGTGCCGCTGTATATCCTATACACCTATTGACCGATTCACGTACATGCTACGGTTTTAAACTTTTAAACTACATGTTGTTAATTTTAAAAAGAACTAATTAACCCATGATATGCCATGATTCCAGTTTATTACATTCCTGTTCATGCTTCGTATATTTAGTTTGCTAGAATCAGTACTTGCTCCCGTCCTGACAGGATAACGTTGTAGGTGTCCTTACTGAGGAGGAGTTACTCTGCGATACATATTATGGAGATACTGCCGAGGACCCGGCTCTGCCTTACGAGAATGTTCCTGCGGGGAACCTCGCCTAGTTGTCTTTTGTTTACTTAGACTTTTGAGAGTAGACATGTATTAGACTATATCTTTTTGTAACTGGACATGTATCCAGTTTTACTTTGCAGTTCACTTGTACTTGGACATTTTACTATATACGACGACTTTTGTGTTTGGAGCATTTATGATTCTTCTTCACTTATAGAACTGTTAGCACATTTAGTCTTATCCTGTTGTCTTTAGAACAGCTTACTACGTTTTATCTCAACGTAGGCTGGGCATGACTCGGCTTGACCCAACAATTTGGGTAGCGGGTCGTGACACTGCCAGTAAGTTGGCAGTCCTAACATATGTTTGGACTGCCAACTTGTTGGCAGTCCTTGGAGATGTTGCTGGAGGCGGAGGCTGGAGGAAGGAGGAGGAGGAGGAGGAGGCGGAGGAGGAGAGCTCTCCAATGGAGATTTCGGAGGCGGCGTCTAGCAAGAGGAGGCGGAGGAGAGGAGGGAGGCGGCGGAGGAGGGAGAGGTGGATGGGGACGGTGAGGGACTGGAGGAGGAGGCGGAGGAGAGGAGGGAGGCGGCGGCTGGAGGCGGAGGAGGAGGAAGGAGGCGGCGGCTGGAGGAAGGAGAAGGAAAAAGGAGGAAAAAAACCTTAAGTTTGGGATAGCCCCAAGCAATTTTCGGGACGTCCCCAGTAAAAGTTCCTCAAACCTGGGCTGTCTCTTAGTAAAATGACGTCCCCAGTAATTTACGTGGTGCCCTTAGAATTTGCCTAAAAAAAAATAGATTGTCCTGAGCAAAAATTATTGTGCCTTTACCAATTGTCCATACAAATCTTAGGTCCACACTAATACACTATGAACCTCTATTCCCCAAAATGGACTCATAAGGATAATACTCTCATCCAATTTGAATACTCCAAAGAAAAAAGAATGGAGCGGAGAGGGGAAGACTATGGAGCCTTCATGGAGAGATTCCAGCTCCTCCCTCCTCCCTCTTCCTCCTCAGACCATCCGCTCCCTCTGCGTGGCCTCACCTTTGCTGTCAAAGACATGTAAGCTTCATCTTCTCCTTCTCCTTCTCCTCTATGGAGCCAGTTGTACTAATTAATTCTTGTAATTTGTGCATCTAGATTTGATATCAGTGGCTACGTGACTGGCTTCGGCAATCCGGACTGGGCGAGGACCCACGGGCCCGCCACCTCCACGGCCCCTGCCGTCGCGGCGCTCCTCGAAGCAGGGGCTACTTGCCTCGGCAAGACCGTCATGGATGAAATGGCCTACAGGTCAGGAGAACCAAAAAAATAATACATGAACTGGTTTATTACTACAGTGTCAGCAAAGCCATTGATCGACCACTGGTTACTGGAAGCAATTTTTTTTTTTTTTGAGGTGTCCTTTTCTCCGGTTTGGCAAATGCCAAGAGGGATTCGAACCTGCGTCTTCCGCGCTGGCCCCCTGTTGCTACCACTAGGCCACAACCCACAACTGGAAGCAATTTATTTGTGTACAAGTACTATATATAGAGGCCAACTGGTCAACCGGTTGGGGTCGGAAATCTGGGGTTGTTCGCGGAAAGGGAAGGAAAGGAAATCTGGGGTTGTTCTTTGCTCTTTCCTTTCCTCTGGGAAAGTGCAATTCCAATCGATTTCCTTTCCGGTTTTTTGAAAAGTCACGGGAATTGTGTGAGGAAAAGTGAATTGTTAGAGGGGGGAAGTGAAAGGATTTACTTTCCTTTCCCAAGTCCTTGATTCCGCGAATCAAACATGGCCCAAATTTGTAATAAAAAAAATAAATAAATGTAGAATGGTTTGGGTATGTATGAGAATAGTAGAAAATAAATTTTGAGGCCAAAAATAGATAAGTGGGGGTGTCATCCTTCTTTCTTTTTCAAAAATAATATAAAATCTAGAAACTAAAAAATTGGGGTTCCAAATTGAGCCTTACTATTCTACAAAATGAGTTCCTACATTCTGAATGTAGAATTTTTGGGGCCCGGGCTATAGCTCCTGCGGCTGGGACAAGACTGTCATGGGGCTCCCGTTGAACCTTATTATTCTACAAAATGGACTCATACATTCCGAATTTAGAATCTAGAAATTGGGATGAGCCTACTATTGATGCACTTAGAGTTTCTAGGGCTATGTTGGCCTTTCTATGTAATTATCATATATTATAAATAAATATTGAAATAGGTTCGCAATATCGGTATCGGACTCTTCCTATAATATGAGTATCGGGACCGGTGGTATTGACAGTTTCGGCGGTTTCGGATCGAAGTATCGGATTTTTTCGTACGAAGACCTGCCAGAGTTGGTTGCGTGAATGCCCATTTTATGGGTACATAATTGGAGTTATGGAACTGTAATCTCTTTAAACCTTTTCTAAAATGTGCTTTAAATGGCAGGAATTGAAGTGGGTGGCTCTGGTACCATGTTAAGGGCCGTGCTGCTGCACCAAAACTCTAAGAGTTACTTTTTTATGATGAACTAAACATTGTTGGGTTACTCATAGAATTTGAAAATGCAGCATAAATGGAGAGAACAAGCATTATGGAACACCCACCAATCCTTGTGCACCGGACAGGGTACCTGGAGGGTCTTCCAGTGGTTCGGCCGTGGCAGTTGCTGCAGGACTCGTTGATTTTGCTCTTGGTACTTTTTTGGGGCTGATTATGTGATTTTAACGTTCTTGATTAAGTGCCTAGGTCTATGAATTGGTTAAGAATAGATTTAGCGACATGTATTGATAACTACAGGGATACAACATTTTGGCTTTCTTTTGCATAATTCTTTGGTGTTTTTCGTTGTGCCTGACACATCCGACTCTGACATGATACTGACAATTGTGGCTGTGTGCTCCCTAGCTACAACGTGAATGTTTTTCAATGTCTAAAACCTGCATATTTAGGACAATTCTGAACGATCATTCAACAGAAGTTTCTGTTTAAGTACTATTTTCATGAAATTTTGAATCAAGATTAATGGTAGTTCTCCTCTCTTCTGCTGTCAAATGCCCACAACTTCTGTTTTTTTTTACTTTGATACATATATAATTTGTTCACATGTTCTGTAGGTACCGATACGGGTGGAAGTATAAGGGTGCCTGCGGCATACTGTGGTATTTTTGGTCTCCGTCCTTCACATGGTGTTGTATCTACTAGCAATGTCATTCCTATGGCTCAGTGCTTTGATACTGTTGGTAATTATCTACTTCCTTTTCTATCAGCTTCTGCCTATTTGTTTATTGGAAATGTCATTCATTTTCTCTCTTTGGCTTAGGCCATCTCCAGTTAGGATTTCTAAAATTGAGTTTCTATCCTATGACATTGTACTTTAAGGAAATTTCTATCCTAGTTGGTAAAGTTTATACATAGAAATTGCACACACACAAAACATTCTCCAATAGTTCTCCATTTCTATCCTACGTGGCACAAAATAAAAGTATCAATTTAATGAGTTAGGGACCAATATTAATTGCTATGAGAGATGGAGAATTTCTATGCCCCTCATAGAAATTCTCCATCCTACGTCACCGCCACATAGGATGGAAATTGGGATGTAAATCATGGTTGGGAGAAGTTTTTTCTTTTTCTTTTTCTAAAGGGATTTCTACCATAGAATAGGGGAGATAGAAACCCCCATTGGAGATGGCCTTAGTGTATCATGGTGTTAGTTCAGCAATGTTTCCAAAAGCTCAAACTTTTAGGAATGTGCCAACATTATATCTTAAACCTTTAGCACCCCCTTTAAGTGTGGGCCGAGATTATGGGAGCTTGGGTTGTACCCACACACATATGAGCCTAGAGAAGTGCACTTGGGCCAATGCCCAGTGAATGGCATGGAAAAACAATATAGACCCATTTAGTTGGTGGAGAGATGATTTAAACCCATCCCAAGACTTTTTCTTTATACTATGCTAGTTAATCAATGTTTCCAAAAGTTTAAGCTGTTAGGAGCGGATCAAAATTATATGTTAAACCTTTAACACATGGAGATGAATGCAATTCCATTTAGTAAATTGTAGCATCTTATCTTTTCATCTGAACTATTTGCAGTCTAGGGAAACTTGATGCTCCTAGGTTGCATGAGCTTAAAGTTCATAGCCAACATGTAGTTAGCAATTGACCGTCTAGGTTTGATGGCATGGCCGTACATGCTCATCTTAGTCCTTGTCTTGGTATTTGGCATCAACTAGAAGGAATGTATTCCCACATTACTAAATGGGAAGCTGTTCAGGTATGAAGGTAATTGGTATAAGTGGTACATGAAAAACGGTATTTGGAAACTGTTCCAAGTGTATAGATCAATGACAAATCTTTTCATTAAAAAGTTATAGCTCATTCTGTCTACTCCATGCTTACTAATTCTGATCTAGTTGTGTTTGTTGATTCACTTGTATCCAGGATGGTTTGCTAGAGACCCCTTAACCTTAGCTCAGGTTGGACGCGTGCTATTGCCATCTCCTATTGACACTAATATACGCCCAACTCGTATTGTTATTCCTGAAGACTGTTTCGAGTTTTTAGGTTCTCCAACTGACCAAGTTTCTCGAATCCTCACAAGATCTATTGAAAAGATGTTTGGCAGTAAGTTTTCTTAACTAATATTACTGTTTTTTTTTACTCTCTTTTCAATTTTGCTTTCTCAAAAACTTTCTGATTTGAACTACTGGTTTCTACAGGTGACATAATAAATCATGAAAATCTTGGTGACTATATCTATGATAAAGTCCCAAATTTAAGAAACTTTATTTCCAAGTCATCTAATGATCAACCTTCCACCATTCTGGTTTTGGCAGCACTGTCATCTGCCATGCGGTTGCTTCAAAGGTGTAAGAAATTTATATGCTGATTTCAATTTTCTTCTTCCAACTATCTTGCCTCGTTACGTGACAAATAATCAACATGCTTCTCCTTTTGCATCTTGTAATGACTACAATTTTAGATTTTAATGTTTGAATTTTGTTCTTTCTTAAATTTAATCAATAATAACATATTATTTTTGTGAGAGGTTTAGAAAAAAGTATTAATGCTTCCAAAATGTTGCTCTATAATTGTTATTCGTAAGTTTCTATGTTGTATTGACACAAATACGAGACAAGACTCATGCACGACCATGGAAGTCTCCATTAAGATCCACAACTGGACACCGATTTTGGTGTGTCCTAGTGATATTTTGAGGTGTCCATGTCGTGTCAGATATGTGTCCAACACGTGTCCAATAACTTGTACAAAATTCAATATCCAAAATTCATATCCCTATCCAGTTAACATCCTATAACCAAGATCCGCCAATACATAACCAATACCGTAATCCTATAAGAGTAATCCACCAATCTCATAACTAAAACGGTGTCGCATATCCACATGCAATCTAGGACACACGAAGATAGGTTACATTAATTTTCTTTAATTTAAGCTCAACTAAATAGGTGTCGTGTTCATATGGTCATGTCCTAATCATATCACTTCTATGTCAATTAACACATTATTGAATATACATAACAATGAATCTAAATTAAGCTAATTTTATGCATATCATTTTGTTTATTTAATCAATAATTAAGAATTTTATGGTTAGGGTGATAGCTTTGTAGAAAATAATGGTTGGATAATTTTATTTGATGGACTACTTCACTACTTATAGGGAGTCTAGCTCCTCTACATACTACATATTCCGATGTGAGACTAAAAGTCCCTTATTGACTCTCAACACTCCCCCTCAAGATGGGCGATAGATATTGATCATCCCCATCTTGTTACATAGCTTCGACAGACTTAATGAACTAAGACCCTTAGTCAGACAGTCTGCAACTTGTTCTTCTGAGCGGACATGGTTAATCTTCAGTATCCCTTGTTCCAGCTTCTCCTTGATGAAGAATCGATCAATCTCGATGTGCTTCGTTCTGTCGTGCTGAACTGGATTGTTAGCTATACTTATTGCAGCTTGACTATCGCTCAGAAAACGTAATGGTGCGCCCTTGTCTAGCTTCAACACTGTCAGCAACGCTTTCACCCACAGCAACTCTGACACTCCCAGAGCCATTGCTCTGTATTCTGCTTCAGCTATCGACCGTGCTACCACAGACTGTTTCTTGCTTCTCCATGAGACCGGATTTCCTCCTACAAAAACACAGTATCCCGTGGTAGACCTTCTGTCGTCTATGCAGCTCGTCCAGTCTGCATCACAGTATCCCTCAACTTCTATGCGTCCATTCTTCTTGAACCATAGCCCCTTTCCCGGCGTTCCTTTCAGATATCTCAAGATCTGAAATACTGCTTCCATATGACCCTTTCTTGGATCATGCATGTAGCGACTCACTACACTCACCGTAAATGAGATATCAGGACGAGTGTGTCCCAGATAAATCAATCTCCCTACAAGTCTTTGATATCTTTCACGATCAACGGGCTCTCCTGCTTCTGCTCCCAACTTGCACTTCTGGTCAATTGGAGTGACTGCTGCTTTGCATCCCAGCATCCCTGTCTCCTTCAGCAGATCTAGTGTGTATTTTCTCTGTGAGAGAACAATTCCTTGTTCGCCTTCACACACCTCGATACCTAGAAAGTACCTCATCGCTCCTAAATCCTTCACTTCAAACTCCTTCGCGAGTTTTGACTTCAGCTTAGTGATCTCGACTTCATCATCACCTGTGATCACTATATCATCCACATATACAGCAAGTATAGTGATGTTGCCTCTTGCATGCTAGAGGAAGACCGTATGATCTGCATTTGTTTGACGGTATCCCATGCTTGTAACAGCCTTTCTGAATCTGTCAAACCAGGCTCGAGGAGATTGCTTGAGCCCGTATAGCGACTTCTTCAGTTTGCACACATTTCCTTGCGACGTCCCTCCGTTTGATTCCGTCGCGTAGCACCCTGGCGGGAGCTCCATGTATACTTCTTCTTGCAGGTCCCCATGAAGAAAGGCATTCTTCACATCCAGCTGGTACAGCTTCCACCAATAGTTCGCTGCAATGGAGACCAGAGTTCTCACGGTGCTCATTTTTGCTACTGGGACAAACGTCTCATCATAGTCTATGCCATATGACTGTGTGAATCCTTTTGCAACCAACCTCGCCTTGTATCGCTCGACCTTTCCTTCGGGCGTCTCTTTCACTGTGTACACCCATTTGCATCCCACAGCTTTCTTTCCTTTGGGTAATGGAACCAGCTCCCATGTCTTATTTTTCTCCAGTGTCCCAAGTTCTTCCATCATTGCAGCTTTCCACCTTGGATCTTTCTTTGTTTCCTGCCAACACTTGGGCAATGAAGTAGAGTCTAACGATGCAATGAAGGCTCGATAATTTGAAGAAATGTTAGAATAAGACAAGAAGTTGGCAATGTCATGTTCGTAATCATCAAAACGAGCAGGAGCCTTACCCGCATTGATGCGAGAAGATCTCCTTAAGGGAGCAATAGGTGGTGGAGAGATCATACCATCCGAGTCGGAGAGATCCGCATCAGAATCCGAGTGATTCTGTGCGGGGGCAACATCTTCAGGAGTTGGAGCAGGAGTAGACGAGGGACTTGGTACAGTAGGCACAGGACACGGCATAGGCACAGTACTGGACTTCTGTTGTCTCCTTCTGTAGACTTGGAGCTTCTTTTCCCTTGTCTGTTGCTCCCCCTGCGTAACAAATGTATCTTCTTCTTCATTCTCTGTATCTGAGTCACTGTGCTCTCCCCCTTTCGTCCAATTTTCTACAACCGGATACGGAACCGATCCGACGACCACATTTGGGCTTATTATTGTCACGCCCCAGAACCAGAATACTGGAGAGCGGGGGCAGACATAGCCATACGTATATGAAATGTAATCCATCTCACTATACGGTCACGGCTGTCTAGATACATGAGGGTTTAACTACAAGCCAGCAGTCTCCTAAGGTCATGAACAAGCCTATTGTCTCAATCACAAGCAAGCAATAGTAATTACAAGATGTCAGAGCACCAAATATATAATAGCAAGGCGTCCCATACATTACATATTGGATGATCATGAAGCTAGTCGTACAAAATGTCCGGACTAGCAAGAGTTCAGTCATACATGATCAACCCTAGGATCTGTCAATCATGTTACAGCCCGTAGGCAGACAGTAAATAAAGATGCAATCGAGCTAACACTTGCTCGCCGGCTAAACGCCTCAAAAGAATAATTTTTTTTTACAAATAAGTGGGAGGACAAAAAGAAACCCACTCGTTGCCAGGGTTCCGTCTAGTGGTCACCATCTGGCTGGAAGATCGGTGGATCCTCTGGAGCTGCTCCGATATCTGGCCACACAAAACCAGCTGGATCAGACCCCAGAAAGAGCAAGTGCCACAAAGGAGGCTTCACTTAGAAACTAAAACCAACATATAGCAAGGAACATTAAAGTTAAATTATCAGAAATAACAACAATAATCAGTACGAGGAAACCATTCAAGTAGCCAGACTACAACCCTTAAACCAAACAAGGACCGGGATTGCAATCCTTCACCTGAATGGAAATCCGTCTCAAATACTATGGATAAGGTAATAAGACAATAAATGAAGAGAAGACACAGAACTGCCCCGGGAGCCAGGTTACAACCCTTAAACCAAACAAGGACCGGGGTTGTAACCCTTCGCCTGAACAGAACTGGACTCCTGATCTTTATTGTTAAGGCCATTATAGATAATCATGTTGCTGAAGTAAGATAGAACATGACAAGCATGGTACGGGGTACAAATAAGACAATAACCGAAGGGAAGACACAGAACTGCTCCGGGAGCCAGGTTACAACCCTTAAACCAAACAAGGACCGGGGTTGTAACCCTTCGCCTGAACAGAACTGGTCCCCCGATCGTTATTGTTAAGGCAAGCATCAATAATCGTGTCTTGTCACGATCTTGCACAGGATCAGGATAAGACTAAGCTGGAATAACTTCATCTAATCAATCACGGCCAATCAAAAGTACGGCTTGATACTTTAACTAGCTAGGGTTATCACAGGCCTAGTTACTAGCAAGATGCAATGAGATTATTTCAACAACCACAAGCCCTGCAGACCATCCAAGTTATCCAGGTCGAATGTCCATTTATGAAGGATGCACCACATGACTGTGTGCTGGAAGTGTGCCCTACTCGTCGGTAGGCTACAAGTCCACTTAATGCGCCCAGATAACGGGATTGCCTGTAGCTGGGAATCTCTTCATGTCTACTGAATTATTCTAGTTTATTACTCTTAGTTAATTACAGTAGGTATCCCTGACCATGGTACTCAGGGATCCCATCCTAGACATGATGCAAGACAATACTGGTTTATTGTGCAAACGCAATCATCCACGGTGTCCAGGTTAGTCATTCTTGTCAGGTCATGTCACGTTAGCCGTCGCAACAGCAATTCGAGATAATCATGTCAGGTATGCTTGTCCTGCCATGCCGTGTTCAATTATTATTAACAAACCTATTAAATAAATTCATGATTATCAAGTTCATGACAAAAGGCGTAAGGATATAAAATGGACGTAAAATATCTAATAAAATATCAATATACAGGGCTTAAGGAAAATAAAACCAAAGTGACATGCTGACATAAGACCAAGTCAGCCAAGGCCATACGCTCAGTGCAAAAGTCATACGCTCAGGTCAGGCTACGCTCAAGTCAAGCTACGCTCAGGTAAGCCTACGCTCAGGTAAGCCTACGCTCACAAAGGGCAGCGTATGAGGTCCATACGACCCCTTGTCACACAAGTGAGCGTATGCAAGACATACGCTCCAAAAAGGCAGCGTATGAACTTCATACGACTCCTTGTCACACAAGCGAGCGTATGCGAGTCATACGCCTCCAAAAGGCAGCGTATGGACTCCATACGACTCATGGCTATCCAAGTGAGCGTATGCAAGTCATACGCTCCAAAAAGGTAGCGTATGGACTCCATACGACTCCTTGTCAAGCAAGCGAGCGTATGCAAGTCATACGCTTCCAAAAGGCAGCGTATGGGGTCTACTGCGCTGCGCTAAAGAGCGCGCAAACCTCAGTGACGCAAGCTAAAAAGCTCGCGCACTGCTCACTGTCTTCTCCAAACAGCAGGAACTCCTTGGTTGAACCCTAAGCTTCCAAAGTCCATAACTTGGTCAAAACAAGTCCAAATCCAACTTTCCAAAGGTCAAATTGGGTAGAAGGAAATTCTCTACCGCATGGAACCATCAAAACTTGAAAACAAGGGAATTTAATAGATCAAAACCATGAAAATCCGAAAATGACTAAATTCTAGATCTACAAAAATCCAAGCTTCAAAATAGAAAATGACAAGTTCTAATGTGGATTAGAAAGTTGCAAAGAAGAAGTTAGAACAATAAAAATGGTGGGTTTCTTCATGAAGCAAGATTGCACTTGCCTAGGCTAGGGTTTTCTTAGTTGGTGGTGGAGAGTAATGAAGAAGAAAGGAAATAATGAGGAGAGAGAATGGGAAGAGGTTAATAAATGGGGTTGGTTGTGGTAGATAGGGGGTTCACCCTTGGTTCATGATGAACCAAGGCTAATCAAGCCTAGCCGAACCAACCCAAGCCAACCCAAACCAAGATGAACCATGGCCAATACGAGATAAAATACGTACACGTATTCTTAAATACGTAATACGAACAACATGCATTACAATTATCTCCCCCTCACATCTAACACCATCTGTGTTAGGTGTGTCACCAAATTGCTGAACCTTCATCCGAACCATAGTATGGTTCGAGTTCTCTGAATGTAACGTCCATGCTTACAAACATCTTCCGCTCGACTGGACTCCAACAGGCATAACCCTTCTGAGTCGCCGTGTAACCGACAAAGACACATTTAACTGCCCTAGGATCCAATTTGCCAACGCCTGGCCTATTATCCTGGACAAAGCACACACATCCAAAACTTTTGGTGGAACAGTGTATGTAGTTGTCCCAGTAAGCATCTCCAATGGTGTCTTCCAGTCCAATACTTGAGATGACATTCTGTTGATGAGATAAGAGGCCGTCATATAGCCTGCCCCCATAAGTGTTTCGGGACATTCATAGCCAGCATCATCGTCCGTGCGACTTCCAGCAGGTGTCTGTTCTCTCTCTCCACACAAATTTTTTTTTCCCCCTCTTCTCTAGCCGACCCCCAACCCCCCCCCCCCCCCCCCCCCCGCCCCCTTCCCTAGCCGTCCCCCGACCCCTTCCCTAGCCGACCCCCGACCCCCCCGCCGTCCCCCCTCCCTCGCAGCAGCCGATACCCCCCCGCCCCTTCCACCCGACGCAGCCGACCCCTTCTCCAAGCACCCCGACCCTCCACGCTCCACGCTGCCCCCTCCACGCAGCACCCTCCCGCAGCACCCCGACCCTCCACGCTCCAGCCTTCCCCAGCACCCTCCACGCTGCCCCCTCCCGCAGCACCCCGACCCTCTCCCGCAGCACCCTCACCCCCTGGCCGACTCCAGCCCTCTCCAAGCCGCCGACCCCCCCCACCCCCTGCCGCCCCCCACACCCACCGCCAGCAGCCCCTCTCCTGCCGCCCCCCCTCCCTCTCCCTCTCTTGACATGGAAACCCTAACCCTAGCCCTAGCAGCCCCATCCACACCCTAACCCTAGTTTAAAAAAAAAAAAAAACCGGCGTATTTCGAAGACAGTCGAGATGTCAAATGCTTTATTTGCACCGACTATGTTCCTAGATTGCGCCATTTGGAACTAACAAATGTTATTTTGTTATTCCTCCTTCACATCGGGATCTATACAGAGACTGATCATGTCCTAGCATATGTTGCGCTGATGGAGAGTTATGGCTCAATCAAGATGCTCGAGGACCCCCAGTTTGGTACTCGATGTGTCCAAAACTTCTGCAGAGGATGGCGGCGACATCTCATCATGTCCTTCACATCGGAATTGATGGAGAGTTATGGCTCTGATACCATGTAGAAAATAATGGTTGGATAATTTTATTTGATGGACTACTTCACTACTTATAGGGAGTCTAGCTCCTCTACATACTACATATTCCGATGTGGGACTAAAAGTCCCTTATTGACTCTCAACAAGCTTAATGGAGAAGCTCGATGATGGCGGAGCGATGCTCGAACTCAGGGAATGCAGTAGAGGTGGTGGTATGGTCGTAACGGCTCGATCAGAACGATGGTGGCCAGGGCTCGACTAGAGCAGATGTTGTGGTGGTTGTTGTGGTCGGAACTATTCGTGGTGGAGTTGGTGGTTAGGGATGGTGGTGGTCAAGCATGGTGGTTGTGGTGTCGATGTACCGGTGGTAGTAGTTGTGTGGTTGTAGCAGTATGGGGTTGATCGTAGTCGATGGAGAGTAAGGGCGGTTGGTCGTAATTGATGGAGAGTAGGGGGCACGAGCGGAGAGGAGCAGAGAGGAGGGGGCGGGATGGAGAGGGAGTTCGTTAACATAGGGGAGGGGGCTAATTTTAGGGGTTAGGCTTTGTAAGAGGAGGAGGAGAGAGAGAGAGAGAGAGAGAGAGAGAGAATGGAGTTTGGGGGGAGTTTTCAATTTTTCAGTTTTGATCAACGATGTCGTAGCGAAGCATAGCGACATTGTAGCGGTGATTAATGACGTCACTTAAGTTATAATGTTAACATGACAACATGTACCTTAGCGACTTAACAACGACGTCCTAAGTGATGTTCCATTCCATATTTCATGCTAACTTGGCACATACAATGCTGATGACGTCCTAGCGACGTATTTGCGACGTTTACCTTAGTCGCTAAATATGTCAGGAAGCGTCACAAGTAGGTCACTATGTTTTGTGCGGTACTCCCACATTTATTTGTGTTTACTGCGACTTCATAGTGACGTGCAACGACTCCACGTTGATATCGCTAGCCGTCGCCAAACTCATAGTGGACCATGTGTTGCTATGTCATTGCAAGTTCGTCTTAGTAGTGTTGCTCGACTACGACGTATTTTTAAGTAGTGCTCATTATACATAATTTCCTCAATTTTGGAACCTCTAATCCTATTACATATTGATGATAAATCTTTAATGAGTAGTCTTTACAAAGTTATATATGTTGCTGAAACTAATGTCATTGGCTCAAGTTCCACACGATTAACTCATACATCAATCTTCTCTCTTTTGTAGTTGTAGTACATTTTTATGAGCTAACCTTCTATTTGTTAGTAGTCGTCTAAAATATTGTTAATGCTTTATAACTTTTCTCATTCTATTGTGATTTGGTTCTAAAGACAAACATTTTTTGGTGGGGCACAAGTTGAATGGGTTGTACAATTTGGAAATATAATCGTCCTTATTGGCTTTAATTTCTACGATTAAATGAACGTATGCTTGGTCGTCCCTCCTTCCGCTATCAAAACTATGTACCATAATTTATTATTTTACTGGGTCTACTCCACCCCCCCCCCCCCCCCCCCCCCCCCCCCCTCCGCTATCAAAACTGTGCCATAATTTATATTTTACGAGTCTACTTACGAGACTTGTATTACCGGTAAGCATCATCTCCTCCTCCTCCTCTAGCATGAACAAAGTGATTCTTCTTACCCACTTCAATAATCGAGGACCCTACTTTGAATTTGATGACAAGACCGACAGGTATCGTATTGTTTCATATCCTTCTGAAATTTTATCTTTTTTTCAAAATTCTCACAACTAAAAAATGCAACAGTAGTATTGAAAGAGTTGGGCATACTTGAATTTTCAGAGTCATAATGCGTTATGATTAATAAAAATACTTAAAACTTGATATTCAGCGATATATTAATTAAAGTTATTTTGGGTACAAGCCAAAATGGTCCTTCTGTCAACAAGACGTAAAAGATTAAGCGACACGGTGCCAAGTGTCTTCGGACTACCGCTAGCTGGGATCCGGCCCCTACAGCTACCCAAGGTGATGAATATTAATTAAATCAAAGAGTTAAAAGTTTATGAGTCATTTTTATAATTCATAGCACAAATATGAGCTAAAATCCAAGTGGCCAAACTCGGACAGAACTCGGTTAGAACAAACATCTTAGCCAAGACTTCCAAAATCTTACCACTAAGGGTGTGGTCTTGTGGTAAACTAGCAAGGGAGGGGAGGAGTGGGCGTGAGTTCGAATTTCAGTGCGGGCAAAATAAATGGGAATTGGAGAGGGTCTTGGGGCTAGTAGCCCAAGAATGATGATTAATGAGTGGCCTTAGTTCTCAAAAAGAAGGAAAAAAAAAATCCTCCACCAAACTTCTAGGTTGTATACAGCCTATAGAATGTAGTTTCAGAATGTAAAATCTACATTTACTCTAGGAGGCCTGGCGGTCAAAAAAAATTTTGATGTCAAAATTTCAATGTCTGAACTATTGGCCCCCCTCTTGTTTTTGTCATTTTTTTGGTCTGAATATCAAATGACCCATCCAAGTTCTATTGAATATTTGACTACTATTACATTACACACACTGCCTATTTTTCCAGTTCCCCCTCCTAAACCAATAATCTGGATGGCTGATCCATATAGTCTTCCTATTTTGAGTTACTATGCAGAATCACACACTTTCATATCTGGTTGATACAAAGCCCTATGCAAGTTAGCTTCTAGAGAAATGATACTTTCATCGGTAAGGTAAGCTTAGGTACCGGAGAAACATATAATCTTTACAATAAGTTTGATCCATTAAGTTGATGCTTGGATGGTTAACACTCTTCGACACCCAACTACAGTTCTATGAGAAGTAAGAGAGAGATGGTCCCTTGGGCCATTCTTATCCATCATGTCGATACATAGCACAATATTAGGAGTAAAAATGGATGACGAGCTAGAAATAATATAGTGATATTTGAGAGACAAATCATCATATGAGAACAACTTAGTACTACTTTTTTTACAGTATTTTGATCTTGGTCAAGTATGTAAAGTTTCCACCCATATGCAAACCAATTTTGACAATAAAATTGTGAATCTAGGATTATGAGGGAGAAGAGAGCAGAAATTGGGTTTTATTATATTAGTTCTGAATGAGTAATGAATGGGGGCTCTATACAAGACAACCGAAACTTTCTATAACCAACTCTAGGTGAGGATTCTAGTTCTTACAATAGCTGATAGCCACACAGTTGACTGACTATCCTGTAAAATCTCGAAAGAAAAAATAACTCTCCAGCTGATAGATTTGTGTTTTATTAATGAATTTTCAACGCATATGAATCGCAAGTTGCAACATTCACATAGGAACACTCCTCACATGTGAACTTTGTTACGATGGTATCTTAGATTATGTTTAATTGTTTTTCCCCTATATTGTGTTTATTCCCTTCATTGTCAAGGCTGTTCTTAGAACATTTTCTTTTGCCTTTCTATAATGTATTTTTTTATAAGACACTAAACTAAAGTCATTCTTGTAGATTTGAGTTCAAAGCTAATCATGAAGAATGGTTAAACACTACGAAACCAAATTTAGGGCCTGGAATATCAGAAAGAATTGCAATTGCCCTCCTGACAACAGAAGAAAATATAGATTGTTGTAAAACAATACAGAGAGAACTGCAAGCTGCCTTGACTTCTCTCTTAGAGGTATTTTTTTTAATAAATTTTCCCCCTAATATTCCTTGCAGTAGTCTTCTGTCCCCCCTAATCTTGTGCACTCTTCCATTGTTGGATCTCTCTGCTACTTGATAAATCTCTGGAATAACTTCTGGTTCTATTAGTATCTTTTTTTTGTATGGTCTGAGTCCTAAAGCTAGTGATGAACAACTAGCTCTGATCAGAAATATAAATGGTACCAAAATTGCCCAATTTCAAGCTTAGTAGTTTGAGGTACTTATTTTGTTGATCATATTTTATAACCTGATTAAGCCCATGTTATTAAAAGGGACTAGAATAACTCCAAGACAAGAGGAAAGGTAGTTCATTAGTCATTCTCATACTAATAACAATATATACAACAATAACAACAAAGCCCTTATCCCAATTTTTTGGGGCCATTCAGCTCTGTTAAGAGGCCTAATGTATAATATGTAAGGATTCATCTATTCTATTATATAATGCCAAAAGTTAGACTTCACCGTGAAATTTTTCTTCCAAAAATATCCTTGCATATCTATACTCATTAAAATCTATTTTATTATATAATAATGTCAAAAGTTAGACTTCACCGTAAAAATTTTCTTCCCAAAATACCCTTGCATGTCTATACTCATTAAAATAGTTCATTAATTTAATAAGGACAACTTAGTTATTACGAATACCCGTCCTTTGACCTTTCTAAGTGGTCTTCCTAAATTAATTAAAATAATGTTGTAATACGTGCAAGGCACATACATATATACTAGTTTACTAGTAATAAATAAGTAGTAGCGGGCTAGCAAGCCCAACATATGAACCGTGGTACAACAGTCACCTGCAGGAGAAATTATTAGGTGTTTCCGGCTCACCACTGGATGTGCTGAATGGTGAGCCCGATCCAATGAAGAATTGACATTTGGCAAATGATTTGTACATTAACAAATTAACTCCACACTTCACGTCATAAAAGAAAACAAAAAAGCTAACAAATAATTTCTCGTTAGCATTACTGTTAACAAATAATTTATCTTTAACATCACTGTTAACTTTTTAAATTAACATCACTGTTAACAAATAATTTCTCGTTAACATCAACGTTAACTTTTCAAATTAACATCACCGTTAATTTGTTAAGTTTCCAAATTAATATCACTGTTAACTTATCAAATTAACATCACTATTAACTTTTCAAATTAACATCACTAGATGAATTTTTCAAATTAACATCATTGTTAACTTATCAAATTAACATCACAATTAACTTTTCAAATTAACATCACTGGATGAGTTTTTTGAATTAACATCACTGTTAACTTTTCTGTTTCTTTTTTGAGTGGAGTGTAGAGTTAATTTGTTAATGAATAAATCATTTGACAAATGTCAATTTTTCATTGGACCGGGCTCACCATTTAGCACATCCAGTGGTGAGCCTGGAACACCTAGGGGTGCAACTCGGGCGGGCTAAACCCGAGCCTGATCGGATAAACCCGTTAATGGGTTGGATTAGGGTTGAAGATACTTGGGTACGGGCTCGGGTTTGGGTTTAAATATGTGAATCCGATCATAAATCAGGTTGGGCTCGGGTTCATGGGATCGGATATAAAATATTATCATACTTCTTAAATAAAAAGTTTAAATACTAAATTTCTTCACCCAAACTCTTCAACTCCTTATCCTAAATCTTATTTCAGTTTGTATTTTGTAATGATCAATACTTGATTGATATTTGATTATGAGTTTAATATTACTTTTGTTTAAAATTTTCAATTAGTATATTAGAGTCCGATAAACCTGATGGACCCAACCCAACCCGAGTTCAACCCGAGCAAATCCAATCCTCCGGACTTGGTCTTAGGCTTCATATGTTGAACCCGAGATCGGGCCGGACATGGACTCGGACTAGACTTATGATTCATCGGATTGGGCTCGGATTGACCTTAAGCCCGACCCAACCCGGCCGAGTTGCACCCCTAGGAACAGTTAATAATTTCTCCACCTGCAGGCAAGCAAAGTTGGCAACTTATAACGTACAGAAGTCATATGCAATGTTTCCCATCCTCCGAAAGCAAACCCGTTATTAGTCGTTTCATCCTCTCGGCGCCCGGTCCGGGCCTGAGCTGGCTCACACTCCTCACGAAAGACATCGGATCGCTGGCATTTGCCGTTGCCATACTACGATCGTGTCCATCCACCGGACACGAACCCACGGACACGAACCCGTCGCAGTCACGGCCCAGCAGCTCCCTGTCGATCCTATCGAGCACCGAGTTGACCTCGTCGACGTCGTCCCTCCCGAACTTCTTCGCAAAGGGTGCGTTGCTGTCGACCATCCTCGAGTAGTCGCGGAGGGCGAGGACGTGCGGGTGCTGCTTCAGGGGGTTGTCCCAAGAGACGAAGTGGAGGTCGTGGTTGACGGTGGTGTTTCGGAACTCGGGTGCGTTGCAGATGACGGTGTGGAAGTAGCCCTCGGGGGAGGAGAGGAAGTTGGCATAGTACATTAGGACCTTCCTTGGGAGAGCACCATCCAAGCAGAACCTGAGAGAATCAGACGACCAACAAATATGTCAACAATTATGACTTACTGTTCGGAAACGAGCATTTGGATTTGGATTTGGATTTCAAAATCCAAATCCAAATCCAAATTCAAATTCTGGATTTTGTGCAAAATACAGATTTTGGAATTTGACAAATCTTGTTTCGTAAGAATGTAATTTGGCACAAAGACAATGGAAGACCAAAAAAAAAAAGAGTGAAGAAACATGAAACCAAGCTTCCCTGTCTGTTAATTCACTTGTAGCCAAAAACATAAAGACCTGGAATTTCATCCAAAGCCGGAATTTCATCCAAAGCCATAACCAAATCCTCATTACAAACACCACAAGTTTTGGTGGAAAGTGAAGAAACAAGAAAAATTATAATGAGGAAAAGTTTTTACGTGCTCTTTGATATTAATAGTTGAAAATTTTAAAATTAAAACTAAAAATTAACAAACAGTCCCTAAAGAGCTTTGGTGGAAAGTGATGAAAGAAAAGAGAAGAAAATTATATTAATAATTAAAAAAAATTAAAACTAAAAAAAAAGAAGCACAAGGGGTGTTGCGAGAATCGAACTCACGACCTCTTGCACCCGAAGCAAGAATCATACCACTAGACCAAACACCCTTTTTGCTTGAAATGGTTTTTATAATCCAATTTTTCAGGTCCAAAAAATCGAAGAATCGGCAAAATAAGCATCTATGCTGAAACATATCATTGACGCATGGTATTTACCAATTGGCAATACAAAATCAAAGCTTCTAAATAGCCTATATAATTAATAATTATATACTGGTTTGGCAAAAAGTTTGGTAGTCCTAAGAAAGAATATGATGTTCATTTAGAACTGTTAACATTCCCTCAAATAGGTAGGACTGTGAAATTTTTTGACAGTTTTTCCAACAAGTCGGTGTGCCACTATCATAACATTCATAAATCATTGATCTAGTCAGAAGCTATGCAATGCAACCTCCTCCTTTATCTTTGTTGGACCAGTGAAATATTAGACATTAGGGAATTTTTGAAGTAGTGGACTTCAAAATTTTATTTAGCAAAATAGCGGAGTTTTTTTTTTTGATAACAAACCAAAGAATGCATTACTGAACTGAGAAAGTCACAGAACTCATGTCCAATAGAACATGATGTTCAATACATGATGGTATCTCTGTGTAAAGAGATGTTGAATTAGAAACATTAGAAATAAGAGCATTAGCTGCTAATAAGTGAGAACATTGATTAGCATTTCTAAAAGTAAATGAGAATGACAAATGGAAGATAGATTGAGAAACCTTCCTCGCGTCTTCAATCGTATGTCGAGCTTGCCATAGGGGAGCAGTATCAGGTTGGTTGATTGAGTCTATCAGTTGCTTGCAGTCCCCTTCTATAATAACATCACCCAGGTTTTCATTTTTGCAGATATCAAGAGCCAGGGTGATTCCCATAGCTTCAGCTTCTATAGGGGAGCCTCCTTCTTTAGTTGTTGCAGTAGCTAACTGGAAGAACCCATTTGAACTCGAAGAATTGCCCCTGCCGTCATCTTGCCATCTAGAAAAGCTCCATCAAAATTGATTTTCTAGCAATTAGGTTCTGGTGGTCGCCATCTAACATTGCAACGGTTCATGACCTGTGGTGTTGGAGTATCTGAACAGGGACGACCAAAATATTATTTACAAAATAGCAAACTTTACAGCCACCTCGTCAGTCATCTTGGTTTACCAAGAGACCATAGTGAACCAAACCAAAATTATTCTGTTTTTCTCTTTAGTCCTGATTTTCTTTGAAAATTCTATTAAGGTCCGAAACTTAAAATTTTAAACTATTATGTCTCGG